>APFE031044275.1:8746-22034 GCA_000404065.3 Pinus taeda | reverse complement strand
TAAAAAAATGGCCTGATGCAGAATAACCACTTTTTTAAATCACCGTGCAAATCACTAACATTCTAAAAAGTAATGTACATAAAAAAATTAAAGTGCCAAAAACTATGCTAAAAAAAAAGTGTATTATGCATCGCCACTTTTCAAAATCATGTCACTTTTTTGCTACTTCTATGAAACGGGTAATCATATCAGTTCATATTTCAAATTTTACATTGTTTAAGGTGCAAATGGTAGGTAACATGACTTCCTGACTGGATTATTCAATGAAAAGTATCCAACCAGCATTTTAGTGTGGTCTATGTTAGGGTGTTGACCCTAGTTTTGAGGATGGGTGGAGGCATTTCCCACCTTATAATTTTCAAGCATGGAATCGTGGGAGGGAAGTGATGGACACTCTCAACTAGATGTGTGATGACAATTTTCAGTTGCATGTTAGAGAAGTTAGATTGATATAGTCGATGCTTCCACGATATTGGTTTTATCATTGGTTAGATTGGTATAGTCGATGCCATAGTATATTGCATCAGATGATGGATAGGATGAGAGAGGAAGTAGGTTAGGGAGGATATGAGGCTATAGGTTAGTTGGAGACTCTTGATGGGAAGTAGTATCATTGCTTGACTTACTTAATTTGACTATTGTATCTATCTCTATTTTTTATGCATTATTCTCAAACTTCCTTCGAACTCCTTATGTCATTTTCACTCTAACTTCATAATGAAGTTTTATGAATGAGGGGTGTATGTAATGCTCTACTTGATCATATCATGCTAAATTTGGTTTTTGTTTAATTAACCAAAAATATTGACTTATAATTATTAAGTAATATTGATATATACCTACACTTATGAATATGTAATTTTATTTTACTGATATGAATTTTATTATTATTATTATTCAATTCCCAAGGTGTTTTCCCAAATTTACTTTTGGATAAGATATGGTCTTCTCCAATTTATTTCTAAATTAAATATCTATATTTTTATTCCCAAGGTGTCTTCACAAATCTACTTTTGGATAATATATGGTCTTCTCCAATTTATTTATAAATCAAATATCTATATTTCTATTCCAGAGGTGTCTTCTCAAATCTAATTTTGGATAAGATATGGTCTTCTCTAATTTATTTTTAAATTAAATATCCATATTTCTATTCCCATGATGTCTTCTCAAATCTACTCTTAGATAAGATATGGTAAGGAAAGTCAATGATATTAAATTAAAAGGATGAGCGGGTAGTCATGGAATTAATGGTAAGTGGTTGAGATGGATGAGAGGAAAAGACATAAAGGGAAGGAGGATGAGAGGAGAAGAGGGAGATCCATGGTCTTTGTTTTGGAATTGGAGGATTTTTATTTTGGAAGAAATGTGGAGAAGGAGAAGGGAGAGAATGGAGAGAAAAATGAAAGAACTCAAACTTGGATCTATTGGAGAGTTTTGGTTTTAACTTAGACGCACTATTGCTGGTTGGACTTGGAATTGGAGGGCTAGGGAACTTGTGGAGGTTCCCTAGGCTAGGAAAGTATTCCTAGTTGGCTAGGAGGTAAATTTAGTCAGGTAGCCAAGAGGAAGATCCCAATAGAGTCAACAGCGTCCCAACCAAACTATTGGAACATGTGTTCTTCCACTTATTGTTTTATTTATGTAAATTGCTGTAAAAGAAATTTCTTACATGTTTCATATGTTGTTGATCAAATTTTTCTTGTATGTTTTTATCAAGTAAATGTAAATGTATAAACATGTTATTTTCCTTCTTATTGTGATTAAATTAAATAAATAAAAATTAGTTAGAGGAGCTTAGGTTGGATCCTCACATCTCTTTCATCAAAACATTGTTCTTCCTCCATATTATCCTTTGATTCCAATTATAATACAACTACAACACCTTCGATTTGTTTATTTTTATAATTCTTCAATTATCCTTCTCAATTCCTATTTCCTTACACCTCCTTAAACTACTCTTGTTTGTGGCAGCATCCTTAGAATTTTTATCAGTCTTTAGCTAGGATACCATTAATATGCCTTTCTTTCAGCACTATCTCCCACCATTCATATCTCAACATTAAAACACAACCTAAAATGACCCTCTCTAAGATCTTGTTGTTGCCACACTTGTGCAAGAACTAATCTCATAAAACCCAACTCTCAAGAGTGGGACGGTTCTAATAATACTACAAATTATCAACTAGAATTGAATGTTTCTTTAATTCCACTTGATTGATCTAAGTGTTGGGGGCCAAGACCTTGGAGACTTGAATACCAAGAGAGAGGATACAAAGCACACAATATTCCCTTAAATTATTCTAAAAGACATTGAAAAAAATATGCACTAAATACATTCCAACATAAGAAAGGAAAGAAACTCTTTAATTAATGAGGGAAATTCTTACAAATACATTGTAGTGGATGGATCTATTCTTTTGCAAGGTGAAGCCCATTATTTATAGTATTATTGTTACCTTATCAAGTTACATCATTCAATACCACTAGTAAATACCATGGGTGAATACCATTGGTGGACACCACTTTCCATTTGAATCAATCCTCCCTACATAAGATTAATGGTCCCCATTGCATCAAGTTCACTCCATAGAATATATTTTTGAATACAAGCCAATGAAGAGAAGGGTTTTGTATGGTTGACCCATAACCATAGGTTTGTAGATGACCCAAAACCATTTTTTTTTCAAGACAAGGTTTTTGAGTGGTTGACCCATAATGATGGGTTTGTGGATGACCCATAACCATGATGAACGGAGCTCTGAGGATAGAGTTACCCGACAATGTTTGTGGTCCAACTGTGATATTGAAAATTTATGGCTTGGAAATGGACTTCTATGGAAAGGTTTTTGTATGGTTGACCCATAACCATGGGTTTGTGGGTGACCCATAACCATAATGAATGAAGGTCTGAGGATATAGTGACCCTATAATTATTGTGAGCCAAATGTAGAGTGTGTCCTAGAACATGAAGTTTGAGATAGTTCACTTACCATTATCCCAAGGTGTGGTAGAAACCTGGTGGCTTATCTAGTGGCTTTTATTTATAAATTATCACTATCAAACTAGATGTTGTAAATGCTTCCTCCAAGTACACAAGTTTCATATTTTTTATTCCCATTGTTGTGGTTTGATAATCCTACCATGAAATTACCTTGGCATCAAGAAGGGTATTTTGTTACAGCTAGAAATATGCTTCAAGATAGTTAACAAAGATATCCCTGTCACCATGGGCACCCCTAGCAATGAGAACCATAGAGGAAGATGAATATGCCTCTAATGTCACTCAAGTGTCATGAGTGACATATCTTGTAAGGAAGTTAAGTACAGTTGAAAGTATGATGCTTGCAAAGAATGGGAAAATCGTGTACTTGAACAAACATGACAGATATAGGAAGGCCTCTGCAATTGCAAATGTGAAAAGAAGGTTCACAAAGACAATTATGGCTTGTCTAGAAAAGTAGATTTCTAGTAGGAAAATTTCAACTGTGAACCATATTATAGCATTTATTATAGCACCAATGGATCCCTCTATGAAAACATATGGTAGTTCAATTCTCACGCCATAGTAAACAACTTCCTAACCATTATTGTAGGGTGTAAGAGCCCAAAAGAGATTTGTATTATAAGCCAAAGAAAGTGCAACAAGAACACTAAACACCTCATCTACTTAGTACATATCTAGAAAGGCAGAATACAAAGCTCCAACATGTCATATCTAGCTTGAAAATAGTTAATGTGTCAAGAAGTACAACATGCCATATCTAGCTTAAAAACAGATAATGTGTCAAGAAGTAAAATTCTTGAAGGATTCCAAATGTTGTTGGCCAGCTTAAGAAGAATGATGCAAGAGATTTAGAAACATAGCTTGACATCAACTGCACAATTTTGAGGTTTGTGATATGGCTAGCCATGCCTACAAGAACTACAAACCAAGCTAGAGTGCCAAGCAGATTTTTCACTCAAACAGTCATCCCAAACCAAAGCACCAAAAAGTAATATATTATAGAGAACAAGCATTATTGCCACAATGCTTGCAATCCCAATTGCATCCCCAAAGACCCAAAGCAAATGTGCAAGAGGCATTGTTCCAACCATAGCCCAGTTATTTCTTGACATAGGTCCCATTTCCTATAGTTCTTTTGTTACCAAGGCAGGCTCCTCTGGAGTATCTTTGACTTTGGGGGGATATATCTTATAAATGAGATAGGCCATTGCCATAAGAGAAATAATAGTTAGAAAACTTGCAACTTTAAACCAAGATACCCATGGGTTTTCAACTATGACCCATAATTCTTTTGCCAACTTAAGGTATAAAATATTTTGTGCCACTGGAGTGAGGAGAAGAGCATTGGAGTTTCCACTTTCCTAGAATTGCAACTGAATGAGATATGATTCGATCTACTTTGACAACTTATCATTCGGAAAACTACCTCTGGAGAGCCAAACACTCCTCTGAATCTAGAAGTTGTATTGGGGAAATGAGAGCTTTTCTTATGGTAAGCCGCAAAGTGCTCTTCCCTATCCATTTGAAAAAATGTGTGGTGAGTCAATCTCCCAACCCTATATTCACAAATCCTCATGCAAAGAAAAAATAAAGGATGATCAACTAGATGACCTCATTCGTGAAGGTGTTGAATGTCGAAAAGAACAAGATGGTTTAAGTTATAACTAGGCTGAGGAATGAAAAAGGCTAAGAATGACCCTGCAATGATAGAGAGAAAAATGGAGAGAAACTACCAGGCCTAGGGGGTCACCCCCACTAGCTTGGGGACCAGGTATCAAACAATGAGGTTAATTGCTAGGGATATTTCTAAGGGCACAAGATTTGCTTCTTGCCACACTACAAAGATCGTAGTAGGATTATTCTTTGTAAATATGGGCTTATTGACTACCATCTTTGGTTCCAAGGGTTAGGGCACTAGCCAAACCTTGTGACTAAAGAAATTGATTTCAGTAAATCGCCAAAAATGTGAAATCGAGAACTACATAATAGAGATATTCACATTACAGTTGGTTTCGAGTTAGAATCACAAAAAGGAAGTGGAAGTCCTAGGCTTCGACAAAAGAATGAATTTTTGCCTCCATGTTAAGGATTTTTGTGAAGGACTGAATGTCCTTTTGGCTTGCAATGTCAAGCCTTCCATTCCAATAGAAAATTCTTCTACATAAATGAGAGAACGAAAACAACAAATCCCCTCTCTCGGAGGGAGGATTGTAGACTTCAGTAATCTTGGCCGCATCATCTCCTATGAAACTGACTGTAACTAGATCTCTGTAATCCAATATTTGAAAAACTCTTCAATGAATATTTACATAGTTGTCGAATTCTTTAATAGCAAAATTGTACCAGCTCACGAATTTCTCTACCATGTCTGCTCTCTTTCTTAAATGTGTGCATGAAAGTTCAATGAATTTTCATCTCTTAATCTAGGAAATAAGGGTCCACCATGGAAACCCTTATCAAACCTTGATTTCTATGGAATTGTAGCCCGCTTTGATACCATTGATATGGATTTTGAGAGGCAAGATCTAGGAGACTTGAATGCCAAGAGAGAGAAAGAACACAATATTCCCTTAAATTATTCTCAAAAACGTTAGAAACATTAAGCAATGAGGCCAATATCGAGGAGACTTGAATGAAAATAGAGAGAATAGAAACAATATTCCCTTAAAATATTCTCAAAAACATTGAAAAAACTACACATTGAAATTCTTTATTAAATGAGGGAGAATGTTACAAATACATTATGGTGTATGAATCTATCCTTTTTTAAACAAGAAAAAAGACCAATAAATTTCATATTTAAATGATGAAAATACATTATGCATATACACGACATGAGTGTATTCATGAAATGTTCAGTCATGCAACCATCATTTGTGCACACATTTAGAAACATATTGTTTCATAAATTAGTACATTAAAATATCCACAAAAACTGAGATTGAATTGTTTTGTATCGTCATAAGGAATTGTTGGCAGAAGCAAGAGGGATAAGTAATAAACATACATCCCAAAATAGTGTTGAGCATATGTGAATGCAAAATCCATAAACTGCAGGCCCCATATAAATGAGTATTTACATGCTACCTGTATCATATTTTAGCCATAAGTAGTTGTTGCATAGCATTCCATGCCTTTCAGAACAAAACGAAAAATTTATTTTCATGAATGGATCTAGGAAACAGATGGTTGAGTTCAAGAATGACATATGAAGCATCCCTGCAAAAAATGAGGAGAGAAATAAATGGTCCCTTGATTGATATTGTATCAATTCGGAACAAAATCCCGAGTTAGATTCCTATACGGTTGGTGGAGATATTCAAGAGATTGTTCATTTATCAGTTTAATTATAACTCAAATATCCTTTTCCAAAAGGATACTGTCTTTTGATAGGTTGTCAGCTTCATGGTTCCTTTCCCTATAAATTTGAGAAAATGAAAACATAGTGAATATATCAACAATACGCTTAATCTCCTCAAGAATAAGCAATAAAATTATGTTTCTCCAAGAAATTATGTTATTGGGGCAGTTAATGGAAAGTAATGAATCCCCAAAAATGTGTAGTTGTGTGCAACCCTTCTCTTTGGAAAATAGGAGTAAGCTTTTGCATGCAATAATTTCTGCTTGATTATTTGTTCGAGGACCCAACCCAATTTTGACTTTGAATCTATGTTCCTGAGTGAGGAATAAGATAAATCCTCTGCCAGTATTTCATCCATTATTTATAGAAGCATTGTCAAAGAAGCCCCATGGCTTAAATGTATCAATGCTTTTAGGGATCATTTCTCTTAGAGAGGAAATACCTTTTTCTTGTGGATAGTGCCTTAGAATAGCCAGCACCTCATCATTTGTGTGCCTTAGGTTCGTAATCTTAACTTAGAAGACCACCCTATTCCTGGCCAACCATACCCTTGTAACAGGAAATGAGGGGGAGAGCTTTAAAAGAAAAGTTGCAATGATTTGTACACCATGTAGACCAAGTAGCCTTTAGATCCTCCCCTTCCCATAGAATAGAATGATACAAAGTAAAGCCATAAATATTCCATATCTATTGGAAGTATGGGAAATCCTTGAACAGATGAAAAATACTTTCCCCATCGTTTTGATATAACGAACACTAATTAGGCCTATGCATGAAACTTCTTTTTAAAACACCCCATTTGGGTGCCTTCTTCATCATAACACACCACATAAATAATTTTGATTTTGGGGGGAATTTTTCTTTCCATACCACCTTCCACCATCATTTTTTCTCCCTCCACTTTATCAGCCATAAGAAAATTATAATTCAACTTAGGAGTGTAGTGCCCTAAAGGGGATATACTCCATATGAGTTCATCAGACTTATCATTTATTCTAGTATGGTCATTGGACAAATATTATAAATATACCTACCATGAATCCCTATACACCCCTTCCAGGCCAATCTCTTCATTTTTTATCCATTCTTGTTGCCAAACTGTAGAAAGATTTGGATTGGCAATGTGGGATAATTTGCAATAACCTATATCCCTGATATAATTTACTATGGGAGGGGTAATAGGTGATTCATGCCATTTCTTTGCCATATCTCAATGCCAAATATAACTTTGTCACCTCTACCAATCTAGAATAAACCACTTACAATGATATCAAAGGAATTGGGAACAACCCACCAAACAATTGAGATATTAGATCTTGGTTTGTCTAGTCTTCTTAACTAGTCTTCTATAGAATTAGGAGTAATATAATTTTGGAAAACCATCGATGTCCAAAGGCTTTGCATTGAGATCAGATGCCAACCATATTTGGCATCTAAGGCTTTGGAGAAATGGAATAAATTCTTTAAATCCCAACCACCTAAGGATTTTGGTTTAGAAATTATTTTCCCATTTGACACATGGAAACACCTTTGATTCTTTGTTCCCATCCCATAGGAAACGAAAACATTGTCTCTTGATCTTTTCCAAGACACATTTAGGGATAGAGGCTAAGGATTCCCAATAAATTGTAATTCCTTATAATTGATTTAAAGAGAGCCAATTGACCTACATTGGGAAACCACCTGAGGTACCAACAATTTAAATGTGTTTCCACCTTTGCAACAAGCCAATTTCAATCTACTTTGTTGTAGTAATTAGGTTTAAGATGGAAGCCCAAGTTTTTCAACCCCTACTCCAGATGGTTTGAATCATAAGCGAGAAGTAAGGAAATATGAAGAATCTCATCTTGATAAAGGTTGTGGTGAGATATGGTATATTTTCAAGAGTTTATAGATATCCCCATGGCCCACCCAAAGAGAGATAGGATCTCCACAAGCTTTATTGTCTCCCTAACATCACCATTATAAAAAATAAGAATATCATCAACAAAAAGGTGGTATAATTCTAAATTCCTAGCAATGAGAGAACTATGGAAGGCATTCCTCCTCTTAGCATCAATCAGTAGACAAATCAAGCTCTCAACCACCAAAATAAATAAAAGAGGAGATAGTGAGAAACCCTGGCATATACCTCTTTCCGCATAGAAAAATGGGAGGTTGAACCATTTATGAGAATCACAAAAGAGACCGATCAGATGCACCTCATGATCCAGTTTATGAAGTCATGATTAAATCCTAGATGGGTAAGAAGGATTTTGATAAATATCCAATTTACATATGGCTTGTATAAATAAATATTCATGATTTACCCTTTCAAATTTTTCATTTTAATGCTATGAAATCCTTCTTGAGCGACCATGGTGGCTTCATGAATTTCCTCCCATCCAAAAAAGAAAACTGATATAGAGAGATGTATCTGGAAAGAATGTGCTTGAGCCTAGATGCAATAATATTTAATATATCTTGTAATATCATTGCATAAGTAGATAGGCCTAAAGTCTAATAAGGAGAAGGGATGATTAGATTTTGCAATGAGGGTGATGAACGTTGAGTTAAAGGTTGGATATATGTGACTCTCCTTCCTCGATTCTTCAATAATCCCTAGTAGATAGGGGCCTAGGATATCAAAGAGATCCAAATAGAATTCCACACCCAATCCATCGGGTCTTGTACTTTTGTCTCATTGGAAATTATGTAGCGCTGCGTAAAATTCCTCCAAAATAACCACCTCTACTATAGCCATACTCTCTACTTCATCCACCATTCTAAGGAAGAATTGTGAAATTTGAATAACTTCAACAATCGATGTTTTGAAGAGGAGATTTAATTATATCTTCAAAGTGGCATTTACCCAATCTAGCTATCCCATCAAAATATGAAACCTCAACACCATTTTCATTTTGTAAACTCCACTTTTTAACCATATGTTTCTGCTTCTCAGATGGCATTCCTCCTCTCTAGCTGCAAGAAGGTCAATATTTCTCTTTTGAAGATTCCCATGGGCTTCACTGGATTCATGAGAAGAGAATCTTTCCCATTCTGAGGATGAGATAATTATAAGCTTCCTTTCAATCTCGTATAGATCCTACAGTTCATGTAATTTCTTCCTTTTTTCCCATTCCTTTGTCTTTTGTTTGATAATTTTTAAGTTTGCTTCAAAATGGGTTGCTACCAAAGATTCCAAGAGAGGAGAAAACAATGACCAATGTAACTTTACAAGGGATATCAAGTCTTCATCCTTTAACCATGTTGAATTCAACTTAAAAGGGTTAGTCGATTTCATATGGATACTTTTGAAACACACACCCCTTATTGACCAGACGTGGTTACCATGTCACCCAACTCTCGTGGTGTGGTTACAAGAATGGGGTAAGTATTTTTTTTCCTTTTTTTTCATTCTTACTATCTTTTCGAAGCCATAGATGGGATACAACATTGCAATCATCTCGTCAAGATGATTCTGATGATATAGGACTTTACCCTAATTGGATTCTAAAATCAAACGTTTTTTCATTTTAAAGTTTCCCTGTGTCATGCCACTTGGCGCCCACATGGAGTATCACCACATTATGTATATTCCCATAACCATAACTAGGATACTCACAAGCACTCCTCTAAACATAAAGGAATGCAACAATTTTAGTCTTCTAGATAGCTCATGCAAAGTATGTAATTTTTTTTGTTATGTGCTTGATACCAATACTAATATCTAGGCTTAAGATTTTTTTATGCCTGTTTGTTACGACATTCAATGTAAGCAGTTAGTAAAAAATAAAAAATAAAATAAAATAAATGGTGAATGGTCTACTCTGGATGCTGAGCTGGTTGTTGTACTAGCAATTGCTGATCTGATTCAGCTCCTCAATATCCTGTGACTGCCTATTTAGTTCCATTCATACTCCAAGATATTAAGCCTCACTTTTCTGAGAAGATTTGCCACTGGGCAAAAGGAGAAGGGGATCCCAAAATTCTGAAAAATAAGGTCCAGTTATCCCTTCAAATCTCTCAATTAGAGATATCTGTGCACAAAGTGAAAGAGGTTATTGTGTATAAGTATGTCTTAAACAAAAACCTCTTTCAGTTTTTCTTAATTCATCTCCAGCTCGTCAAAATCTCTACCGTAAAATCATGACCAAAATAAGAAGAACAAGAAACCTGAAAAAACAGCTCAAAGATGGCTTCGATTCTCCCAACTCATGACACCTGTGTAAAATCTGGGAGAGATTATCGTTCCTCAGCCTGTTCTAAACAAAAACCTCTTTCAGGTTTTCAAAATTCATTACCGTTTGCCTAGAATCTCTCTCGGAAATAAATTGGTAAAATCAGTGAAGAACTTCTTTGGAAGGCGGTTTTGAAGAAGGAAAAGCGGATTTCGGACCTCCCCTAAGGTGGTAAGTGGTAATAGGGGGAAGGTCCAAAATTTCCTACTCTTGCCACATCGCGATGGGTCCAAGATTCGATACTGCCCATTTCGGACCCCCCTTGATGGTAAAGCTTAGATGGTGGGGGAGGGCTGATAAGGCATATTAACTGTCGGATGAAAAGGGGAATGATTGGATGGGATGAAATGTGTTCGGGAGTTAATGGGGGATGGTACATTAATGATTGGTGGAGTCAGGGAAAGTGCAGTGAAATGAAATAAGGGGGTGAGAACTTAGGATATATGAACTAATTTTCCCTGAACATTTATCAAAATTAACGAGCTCACCTTCATAATATGGAAACTACCCCATGCAAAACTTGCAATAGTAGCAAGACCCACATAACATAAGCACCTACCACCAAATAACGGAAGAACAGCCACCCATTAATAATAGCTTCATTAACCGTCCGAGGTCCCACTGTCATTACTTTGAAAATATCATGATCGCAAATAATTTGGTAGAACATTTGGTATGCAGTCATACCGAACTGCCTAGCCAACCCTAGTAAGTTCATCCATTAATTTTTCCTTCTCTTTGATGGCAGCTCAATAGAGTTTGGCATCACTTTCCTATCATGCCCATTAAAATTATCACACCATAGATGTATTCTGTGTGACATAGTTTTAAGTCTCTAAGGAAAATATTTCGAGATGACAGACGATAGTTTTGACCTTCATATTCCATACTACCAACAAATGTGTACAACCCTAAGTTTGGATCATCATATTTGATAAAAGCCTCAAAGGACTAGAAACTTTCATCATTATAAAACTCCTTTATTGCCTTCAATGCTTGCTCTAACTTTTGATTTGCCTCAACTTGGAAATACCTGACAAATTATGGACATTATTTACAACATGAAAGGTTTGATAAGACGTAACCAGTCACCTTGAGATCTTGCAAATTACAGGACCCTAACAGACCCTACAGAGCATATCTATTTCCAAGTTGCACGTTGTATTACAAGGTGTGTATCCTAGCCCATTAGAATATATAATTCAAGAAGGATTTCAGGTCATCCCAACACCCTTGGCTTTCAAATCATGCCAAGTACATCTCAAGCCCTTCAAAAAATTGATCATAAAATTCCAATTATTGGATAAGAGCACAAACTAGTCATTATCTTCACCATACCTTATGATCACACTTCTCTCCTTTTATGATCTAAAGGTATAATATGTTTATCCATAGACTCCATATTATCCAGGAAGGAAGTTCTTGGTGTCTACCCCCATTGCTTCCTCAATGGGACTGTGCCTATCTCTCAGTTGCTTTTGACCTGGGTGTGTATGCATCTATATCCATAGTGGCCATCATTCCACTGATATCCATGCAATATTCATAGCCTATAATCTAAGAATACAAACTTGGACATGTAACCATACATACATGCTTATATATGTCTCTATAACAAGCTTGGACTTGAGAGCGTAAAATTCCATTAGATAAGCGGGTGGGTAAGTCCTCCTCTAGCCCATCAATTCTCTTTACATACTCAATAGTACATGGCATGAACACACGTTGTATGAAAAATAAATTCTCAGTAGACGTTGATATATACTTGGACATGGAGGTCTCACTTATCCAACCCATGTCATGTATACCCCTAGTTAACATTCCATTTCAGAATTACCAATATAGGAAGCATGGATTTATTCTTCGCTAGAAGTGCATCCTTCGCTCACTCAAATGGGAGGTTTAATAAAAACATGATCAATATAATACCATTTAATTTATATAGGGATCTAATCACAATTGCATAGTTTTTAATTTATTTGAGGTTCATGTAAATCTTTCCTTATGCCCACATTTTAAGCAAGTGCCACATGTAAATATGTCGCTCCCATGCATTTGTAGGTCTTGTATATAGCTACCAATTCTTTTTGTTTCCTTTTCATGTTATTACACAAGGTATAAAAGCCTATACATAACTTTTGTAAGAAATTAGACACTAACTCAATGTACATGATGTATGTTGAAGGAATGAACACATCCAATACTTAAAACTCCAAAAGGAATCTAGAATCTAAGGCTAGGTCCTAAGTTGATTTAACCAATTACCTGCAAAGTCTTGTATCTCTTACATTCACACTCGTGTGCCCAACATAGGTTTCTAGTGTCTTATAAATAGTTTGGGCACTCCAATATCATGACCATACACAGTATGTTACATATCAATTGTTATTCCATGGATCCCTCAACTAATGCATGTGCATTAACCTTGGTACTGCCATAGTCTAGATTGTTACTTGTAACCTTAGGAATATATACATAGACATAGGTACATATTTTAAGAGAATAATGGTTGGTTCGTATGGTCACCCCCTTCCCATTGTACTATTACAATTTGTAACCCAAATCACCAAGGTCAGTCTAATACAGATCTTGTATTATGGTCAGTTATGTGACATTGCTAGAACAAGATTGTTACAATTTCACATATTATGGTTCATCTGGTCATATATAAGAGATGTAGAGTCATTGCAACATGCCATA
>APFE031044261.1:0-42682 GCA_000404065.3 Pinus taeda | reverse complement strand
ATAAGGAATTTTTATATTTTTTAAGTGTTTTAATACATATACGCGGGTTAGATATAGAGAACCCGCGTATACACGCGTTTAACTCAGGGCAATGTCGCGTACAGGGAATAAAACACTGTTTTTTAGATATATGACCAGGTCTGGAAGGAGGGGTTGCCCTAGGCCATGGCTGAAGCATCACAAACCATACTGGTGAGATTTGGAGCTATAACAACAGAGAAATAGCTAGTCCTTATTTATTATATTATCCAACAAAGCGAAGAGATACAACCTACAACCAATCCGCTGTAACACCCTCTTCATTCTCAATCTCCTCTCTCTTCCTCACTCAAAATATAGATGTGCATAGAAGGAATACAGTTCCCTCATAAATGGTGAGGGGTTGTCTTATAGGGAAAAAAAACCTAAATTAAACATAACTTATACCGTTAGATCATTCGCCTAATCAACGGCCCAGATTGACTAAAAATTACTAGAATTTTACAAGGAAATTTTACATCTATTTTTAGCTTCAGAGGCGCTGCACCTGAACCTCGGCTGGGGGACCGCTGGCCCCTGAATCCCCTTGTGGGGGAAAAGTCCGCCCCGCATGGAGTGGTGCATAGTCTTCCTAGGGTATACATCTGGCTGAGACATTTGAATAGAGAAGATAATTAGGCTCCACACCCAACGCTCTAGATTACAATCTACTCCTTGGGCATGACTACATTTACAACATGGGAACTATTGTTTCCTCACTCTTTCGAGTGATGTGTTTTCCATATGAAGGCAAAATGGTCCAGCTAGTTGACCAGCTTTCATTCCCTGGTTCAAACACAGCTACTAGTCAAATGCCATCCCTAAATGGTCTTTTTGCACAAGGAATGTCTCATCAACCTCCAGTCTGTCAACCTGATGATCACGAGTGATTCAATGAATGTGACTAAACCCAAGGAGCATGCGCCCTCATCTGATTTGATAGGAAAACCCCAGATATAAGGTAGGTTTCCGCATATGATATATGACTAGTCTAACACCCCTGCCCATTTAGGAAAATTGGATTAGACTGGAAAAGGATTCCCCCGTCAAAGGTTATGTGATTGGAAATTCCCACCATTCACATTTGTCTATTTTGGATAGAGCCAAGGAAATGTTTTGTCTGCAAATGCGAATGGAACAACCTTGCGTTAATGCACGAACTTCCATATGGTAACTTGGAAACCCTACTTCTCTTTATACCTGGGGCAATGAAAAATGACCTTTTATTTTCTTAGTTTGTAGGTTCTCAACCCTTTAACCTCGTAGGTTGGTCGTTTCTAGCTTGCATACAAAATGCTTCGCAGCAAAGTTTCGCATGGGGCAAGCTCCCTAAAAATGAACCTACCAATGAGAAACATCCTTATTACACGACTGGCACGAGCAGGTTTACACGAAGTTCAAGCTCATTAAAAAGTAAACCTAGAAATGAGCACATGTCTCCCCAGAGTTCAAGCTCATTAAAAAATTAACCCACCTTAAGTAAATAATCTTTGCGATCGCATAGCTATTAGCTTTTGAACCTTGGTCATGTTCTTACCATCACCTCCACTTTTTTTTAGCCGACCTATGCCTCCATTTGATTGTTTACCCTTTTGAGGAACAACTACGATGAGTGATCCTATTAGCCACCTTCCTTACCCTGCCATGATTGAAAAGTTCCAAACCTTACCTAGAACCAGTTTCTATCCAAAAACATCACCCATTCCTCAAAAACGAGTCTCCTTTAAGCTCTTTTTAGACTCGTAAAATATGAAAAGATTGTCGAGCAATTGGCCTCTCCAGCTTGTTAAAGTGATTGTAAGTGCCATCCCTCCTCTATATTTTAATCTTTTTGGATCTGAGGGATCATTACACAAAAATATCGAGCGTTTGTCTTGTTCAGCTCGTTAAAACTATCAAAAAGTCATCCCTTTCATATTATTTTATACTTTTTCAGACTTAAAGGATTATATTACAAAAAAGGACTACTGGAGTTTCCTTTTTGTCTCTTTTTATACTCTCTAAAATTTAAAATGACCGAGTTATCTTTGTCGTTAAACTCGTTAAAACAATAGTGACAAACTTGTCCATGCATAAAAGAGCGAGTTTCACTGTCGCTAGGCTCGTTAAAACATAGCGACAGGTTTGCCCGAAGGGAAAATTATAGAACAAGCATATGTTATCCTCCTCAATATTGAAAAAAATAAAGAGGTACTCGTCAGTAATGACTGGGGAAAAAGGGAAGAAAACTTGAATAACTTCATTGGTAGCAGGTCACTCTTGAACATGACACTTTCACTCCATCACCATGATTGAGTCGAGTTGGGTTATTCCATTCACCGGTCATATCACCATTGGTCCTCCGTACCATCCATTTTTGGGTTAACACTACCAATCCATTTCAGTGTCACCGATATATTCAAGAGAAGTCGCTCAGAGAATTCACCAACCCAGCTAACACCTCATCCGCTGTAATACCTTCACTCTCCATCTTTCATGACTGCCACCCTGAACCTTGTATCATCAGATCATTTTCACCTCCACAAAATCATTTGCTCCGTTCCATGTCGTAGATGTGGGATTCATCAAGGCCCTCCTACGACGAGTCACTTCTTGTCAACATCAGCTCATTATCCAGGAAGTTGACTTAGGAACAACCCTTTCAGTACTTTGAAGCTTGCATGCCTCAATGGCAAGTTTCTCACTTCTGGCGATAGGTTTACATCAATGGCCTTCGACTGAAATATTTTTCATGGTGTTTGACATCGACTGATGTATTCACAGCACATGAATTATACAGCAATGCCTTGAGGGCCATCATCATTATAGGTGATTCCTCTCGCACCTGTTAACAACTTACATCAATGGCTAATAATCAGGTGATTGTTTTCCATGTTCGACATCAGAACGTCTTTTCACATGGATCGACTTGTACTCTGGGTGAAGATTGAACGAGTTTAAAGACCCCATATCTAGTTTCATCCATCCGGGCTATGATATTTTTAGGAAAATAAAGACATCAAATGTACATCGTAACTGCACAGATAATCATCGAAACCAAAGGATGATGGCTCTACCAGAAAATGAATTTATAAAGCTGAGCATAGGAATGCCCGCCTCAGCTAGATTATGAAAATATTATGAAGATAATGTATTGTATTGTATCTTATTACATGTCACCTTCCAGTTCTAAAAACCTTGGATCTTTATGATAAAGCATTTCACCCGACATCAGAAGATTTATGACCTCATACTTTAGGGGGAAACTGTTATAGACATATTTGGGCACTGAAAACCCAATCACATATGTCAATAAACCAAGGGCTCTCAAACCCCTAAAAGTGTTGTTTTATACCCTAAAGGATCAAGGTCAACTGATTACATCATTTCCCAGAAGTTCTCCCTGAAAAATTGCTCAGAACCGGTCAAAACTGGACCATACAGACTGCTCCATGCTGAGGGTGAGATGCATCTCACCTGCTATACACAAAGGGTGTGATGCATACTGAAAATCCCTTCTGTAGGGTGTGATGAGCGAGAGAAGACAAATGGAAGAAGCAATTTTCTAGGTGGAAATTCAAAGAATCTTCTAGAAACTGCTCATATGACACTTGCCTCTCTGAATTCACCCAGGTATGAGTTAGAGTTCATGAAATATCCAAGTGGAAACAAGAACTATCAATGAAATGACACTAATCAAAATCCCAGAAGTTGAATCTCTCTTGCAAACATCTATATATGGATCCCTCATCCTAGAGATCCAAAGGCTCGAATTTTGTAATTTGTAAGGAAGTGCTGTTGGTTTCTCTTTGAGACATTGTATTGTTGGGTGATCTTGCTTTGTATGACGTGAAGAGGGCTTTCATGTTGGGAGGATGATGGTGGATCAGACAGCTTGGTTGTAATCCTCTCTTCCACTGCTTCTATCAATAAAGCTATTTGAGTTTTCTTCCATATACTTGTATATCTATGAATCTTGTATTTGTATATGCATTTGTATGGTGTACATCTGATCCTATATTGTTTATGGTTATAGATCTCTATGCTTTGATGGTATTTTGCTGCTTTGACTCTACAGGTGTTCTTTGAAGTGGGACAAGTGAGAAAGGAGTGGTGAAAGCTCTATCAAAGGAGAGGGGAAACAAGCAAGGAGACTAGCAAAAGACTGAGGTTGGTACTTTATTCTTCTCTCTCATATATCTCCCATAAAGGAAAACACTAGCTACCCATCTTAGTGGGACTAGCAGCTCTGAATGGACACTAGTTTTCTCGATAACACTAAGTCAACAATTTCCTGCTATGTTCTAGATCAGAACATCTATTCACATAGCAGGAATTGTGCCAATGAGTTTTGAAGACATCAAGACTATCATTTTCAGCATTTTCGAGCAAATGTAGAAGATATGTAGCTACAAAACTAGATGGAAGCTGCGAAATCAGACGACAGCTATAGAATTAGATGACATCTGCAGAATCAAATAATAATTGTGGAATCAGATGGCAGCAGCAGAATTAGCACTATTCCGTAGCAGATTCAACAATTTTTATTGAAATCAAATAAAAAAGTCATCTTGACTCTGTTATCCATGACTTATCCAACCACTTGAAGAAGATTGTGATCAGAATTTTGCAGCCACCACACATGGAGCTCATCCATTTTTAAAGGGTAAATTAAGGTATGTCATTTTCTAACTTTTTACCATAAAATTCCTTGAAAAGCTAGAATGATAATTTTTGGGAAAAACATTTCTCTTCCTCTTCTCATAAAATTGCCAATATCATCAATTGGGGGGGATACATTCATATTCATATTTTTCCGTATTCATATCACATTCAAAAGCCCACATACTTTCAAAAGATATTAATTATTACATTATTGTTATGAGCATACAAAGGTTTGTCAAAAGTACTAAAATGATAATCGGATACAAACACAATCATGGTTGTCACACAAGAACCAACTATGATGCAATCCAATAAATATATACTTTGCAACAATAATCAAATGATCATTACGCAAAGTTCAAAGATAAAAAATGAATGCAACAACAAAATATGGCTGTAACACAAGAACCAACCATGTTGCTATTCAACTAAAATATTTTGCAGAAGTATGAAGTTATAAAATGATATAATGCAAAGTTAAGCCAAAGCTCAAGGATAAAAAAGAATTAATGTAATAGATTGCATAAAGACATGCAATAACTTCAGTTGAGGGGTATGTTGGGCCTTGAAATTTTCATTCACTTCCATTATATTTTTACTTATATTTCCATATTGTCACTTTCACTCCACCTCTATTTCATTACATTTAACTTCATTTCATTACATTTACCTTACCATTATCATTATTGGGTCATATTTATGTTTTTTTCAAACTTTATTAATTCTTAATATTTTTAAGTGAATTTATGGTTAAAAATTAGAAAATAATGTGCATATGCTTATACCTCACAAGGGAGATGAGATTGTTGACATGTGTAGGTCAAAAGGAAGCTTCTAAAAAACCCTTATGTGGCCTCTTAAGGCCAAATTCGAATTTGAATGGAGAAGATCATGGGATCATAAGAATATGTGTCTCATTTCCTATTTGTATTGAAACTCTAAAAATACATGTCTCTTATCATTTCCTATTTGTATTGAAACTCTAAGAAGACATGTGTCTTATCATTTCCTATTTTGATTGTAACTTTATAGATATAGAGAGAGATTCATGGACTCTCATTAATGAGATAGCTTCTCATCATTTTGTATAAATAGGGGAAGTTTTCTCCTATCATTTTAGATGTGAAAAATTAGGGAAATGCTCTTGTTTTAAATATAGAATTTGGATTTGGCACCATTCTCATGAGTGATGTTCACTTTGATTTGGTTATGCTTGTATTTGGAGCCTCTCAACTTTCCATCCCTCATGCTTTTGGGTTTGTCATCTATAATGTGTGAGATTTATTGTTTTTCATAGATTAAGATTTATTGCTTTCATAGATTAAGATTTATTTCTTTCATATATTTTCCTGTGTGAGAGGTTAAAAGTGATTGTTTTTATTTGCTTTCATAGATTAAGATTTATTTCTTTCATATATTTTCCTATGTGAGAGGTTAAGAGTGATTGTTTTTATTTTCTTTCATATCTAGAGGTTAAGAATTATTGTTTTTTCTTTCATTTCATATGATGTGGTTTTGATTATTCATTTCATAGGATCCTGATTTGATAATGCACACATGATCCCTTAGAGTAGATTTCATTTCATGCAATTTCATTTTTGAAAGAGTTGTATGCTTTTCAATTCCCACAAGTGTGGTAGATTAAGACTTCAATTCCTGCAAGTGTGGTAGACTTCAACTTCCTTAGATCCACACAGATCCTTATTTTTCCTTTGGTCTTCTTTTCTTGTACAACGATTGCGCTTACCCGGTCAGACTCTTCTTCTGGCTCAATTATCACAACTGTGACCATCTTGTCAAGTTCTTCCTTCACCTTCTCTTTGTATTGTGGGTTAAGCCGATACGGTCATTGCTTCACATGCTTAGCATCTGGTTTCAACGTCATTTTCATAACGACCATATCACCTGCAATACCTTTGAGTTTAGAAAAATTCCTCTGGAATAATTTTTAATATTCTTGTAATATCTCAGCAACTTTACCAAATGTATCTTCATCCCAATAATCGTCGATGCACGCAAAATTTGGTGCTTCCTCAGTCCTTATATTGATCTGCATTGTTTTCATCATTTGTGTCACATTAAGTATCTTAACATCTGGTCCTACAGCTTCACATTTTCCTTCTAATTCAAGGATATTGACATTGCGCCGATCTTCTTCACCCTCTTCCATAGTTATGTTGTAACATTCAAGCACATGTTTCACCTATGCATTCCATTCGCCCTAAACCGAAGATGACACTTTAGTTGGTATTCTAAAAATAGCTACTTGGATCTCTTGAAGGGAATCATCTATACATTCAAACCCATCCTTAAAACTAAAATTTAGTATAAAACGTTCCTTCAATTCATGCCAGTCAGTTGTGCCATGGTGCATTTCTGTTTCAAGATACCAGTTCATAGGTATTACATCTAACGTGTGGAAAAATATATGTGCCCATTGTGGTTGTGGTTCTTCACCCCATGTAGTAATCCAATGAGAAAAATGCTCACATGGGTAATCCTGTCCAATATACTTTTCTACATGTCTCATATTTGCATACCAAGACCTGAGCCTCATCAATCTTTGATATTCCCTTCAATCTACTATATTATGTTTATGTGTGCCCCACCATCGCGTAGGTGTAGACTATAGAGCTATATGTAGAGCTTAGAACCTTTCTTCCTCTAAGACATCTCTTTCAAATTCATCTAAAAAGATACTCACATCCCATATTCCATCATAGTATGGTAAGTGAAGAACCTCCGAAAAGATACAACAAAAATATTCCGCCAATTGACTACAACACAATGTAAAGACTTCATGTAACCGTTTCTGCCAATCCTCCATTTCCTCGTCAGAGTCTCAAATAGATGAACTATCCGTCTCCCAGCTAATTCTTCCATCTGCAGTGGGATTAATCAAATCTTCATTTCACACAGTTAACTTGTAGATGTGCTCAATATTCTCATTGTCATAATCTTTGCAGATCAATTTGTGTATCCCTCTCCTTCAGAGGGATATAGGGGAACATCAACCCTTATTCCATTATTTTAAAATACCATACTATGTCATTTCAATTTAATTACAACATCAATTTCAAATGCCCAGTAAATTACTAGTAAAGTTGGGTACGAATTACTATCATCTAAGATCTCAATGACTTCAAAATCTACTATTACACTAACTCCCTCAATATCTACAACGACCCCATGTAGTCAACCCATCAGAATAATCTTATGTTGGTTCGCCATGTGCAACCGGATTGGTGACCATTAAAGCTTTGGTTGTCCCATCCGCTCCCATGTCTGCTTAGGTAGGAAGTTTTCATCTGATCCTAGATCGAGAATTATTTGATACATTTCAAATTCTTCGATCTGCCCAGTCAGTCTCATTTCTTGACATGTTCTTTTTTGTTTCCATAGATATTATTTATTGTACGTTGTTCCATTCAAAGCTTTTATTTTCCAGCACATTTGTCAATAAACTCTTGCAACGCTTCTACTGCTTTCCAATGTCTTAACAACTTCATGCAATTCTATAGAAAGGACTTCAAAACAGTCGAATCAGGATTTTCTATCATTGTTTTAGGTTGGTTCTTATGTGAAATTAACTGCAGTGGTCTCTTCGACGTTGAAGCTCCTCGATCCATGAAAAATTTCTTTGCCTCCATGAAAATTTCCTTTTCTCTCTACATATTGGAACCAATGTTATTAATTCCAGCTTTCCTAACCTAGGTATTCGCATCAAGGTTTTCTCCTTCTTCTTTGCTAGCTTCTTTAGCTATGCTACTTCATGTTCTCACCATGTTTATACTAGGATCATCCTCGCGCTACTCCAATGTTGTCATCTGCAAGTTCTGCGTAGGTTGTTGGTTCTTCTTTTCCTACATATTAGCTATTAAAATGGGACAATCTTTAATCACATGATCAAATTTTCTACAATGCTTACACAACGAGCAGGTGGGGTTTTGATAGTCTAGCGCAAAGTGTCCTGCTTCGCCACAGTTATAACAGATGATTCGACCATGGCCTCATGTTGTGCCTCCTCCTCAACCACGTCCTTAGCCCTAGAATCCTCCATGGGCTACAGACGAACCTTGATTTTCTTGTGCGCGACTTTAAGCTTCCATATTGTATGACGCAGTCTTCTCCATCATTAAGGCATAATTGTGACAATTACTCTCATCATGTCCTACTAATTGGTAAAAATTATAAAACAACTGCTTGGGTGTATGCACATACTTCTGAATTAAATAACAATGATTTGTGGAATGTTGGCCCGTGACTCTCCAGATGCTACACCATATAATTGATCTAGCACATTGTCCTATACTTATTCTGGCTTTAGAGGATTAGGACCTCCAACCACTATATAATCAGGAGACACAGGACATTGATATTTATAATGATCTTCAACCTTACATTAGAAACACAATACTTCTAAGCATATGTATAATCAAACATCTTTTCCCTCTTTAACCATTGGATTTCCACGTAAAAACTTGTGAACTACCATTAGAACTTCTAGACTCCTATATGCATATCCTCGACTGGAGATGCTTCTAACTTCATCATGACCTCTAAGGCTTCAAATTGTGTGTTGATATTCTATTGTGCTTATGGCTGTCTTAGATGTGGCAACAACGCAATATTGTACCATTCTTTATGTACTTCATTAGTAATCTAGAAATTCCCTTAACTTATCAAACACTTTAGCCTATGGTCTAATTCCCATGCACTTTCATTAGGGGCTTGCTTGATTTCCTTCATCTGTGTATAGCATTGTGACTATGACTTCAACTTTCTAAATTTTGAATTCAATGTTGTCTTTGTCTCAGCCATCATAACAATGGGATTCATCGTTATATACTTTATGTACCAAGACAACGCTCTATCCTGCAGCATTGTGATAAGTTGGTCCTTTTTCATATCATCATCATTAATTCGTTGTGCTTTCCACACAGCTTCGTCGACAAACCATAATTATCCAGCGTCTTCTAATCCCATACCCCTGAACACATCTATTTTCATTGTATTGGCCATATTAAATTGCAGAGGTGGAGGTGGAGGTGTGGGTGTATATGGTGGAGGTGAAGGGGGAGTGGATGGATGGGGAATCCCATATGTACCCTGATTTCCTGACTGTGACACTCCTACATGTGTACTAAGGTCACTCCTTTCTTTGTCACTATCTGAATCACCTAATAGAGGGCTGTAACCAGTTTTAGATCTATATATTTTCCCACATTGCCTAGTCCAAATTTGGATTTTCCTAAACAAGAATTCACTCACATAAACCCTTTTCACATAATAAAATTTCAATCCAGATATTTAATGATTTCAAGAACCTACCTCACGGATCTTTGAGAAATCTTCGCTCATCTTCGCTATAAGATACTAACGTGTCAATTGCAATCTTTTTTATGAATCCTCCAAGAATGCTATCGATCCAGAAGTCTACAGCGCTTGTGATCTTAGTATTAGTCTCTTTGATATTCTTTACTAATTCTAAGGTCCAAACAAGATTCTTATCATGCTTCCAGTGAGGCTTACTATTAAATAATTTTGCAAGCCACTCATACAATTCATTAGGGAAAGAACATAAAAAGATCTTGTCTTGTTCTCTATGAACATACCTTTGTAACAAAGATTCTATTGATATGCGCATATTTCGTTTTTCCTGTAATGCAAACTCGCGCTCCTTTCGCTCCACCCAATTTTGGAATTCCTTCTTAGTTGAATTCCATATCCACATCCCTCAAAGAGATCCCCATCCCAACAATGGAACCATTTGTTGGCTTTGGGGGTTAGACCCAGGTTCAAAGTTAGGTTGCACTAATCAACAAAATATTATATTACAGCCCTTTCGGCAACGACTTGCACAGGGCAGATCATAGTCTCAGTCAAGGTAACTAGAACTAGGTTTATGCACCCAAAGTGGTATGAAGTGTGGTTGTATGGTTTCTTCTAATCTAGGGCTGAATCTAACCTTCGCGAACCATTAACTTCATAAATACAGTCGTATAACAGTTTCCTTAATTAACATATTCATAATCTACGTGTAACTACTTCTATGTGTATTATTCCACATAAATAAAAAAATTCAAATCTTCGTGATGTAATTATATGGAAAATCTTCTACAACGAACAATATTCAAACATAAATACATAAACTTTAAAATAGATAACAGAACACATATATGCTTCCAAATTTTCTTTTATTATTTCAATTCTTCAATAATACAAACTTTTGACCCTGTGCCCACAAATACAGACTTACCGAAGTCTCGGTGCACACAACAACATGAGACTTCCCCTTCACTTGAATACATAACATAAGTGACTCAAGACACAAGTATGAGAACATCATATAACATACTACCTTAGACAAGCTAAGACATCACTTTATATATTTCTTCCTATTACAATACCATGGTCCACAAAAGATGAGTGGAGCTCAAAAAAATACAAAAAACTAAAAAACTTTGACCTTCCAAAGAACCCTTGACTCCTAATGGCTTCCACGTTAGGCGCTTCACTCATTAAAATGTGGAGACTCTTACAAAATATAGTCAAAATTGGACCTAGGAGACCTCATCCCAACCAACTTGCTAATATGATATATATTACCAATGGGAATGTAAAGATAACATAATACGAAATTAACATGATGTTTTTTTCCAAATAAATGAAAAAGAAAAAATAAACGGAAGACTAAACCATGAGAATATTATAGACTAGATAGAAAAGAACAAAATAATAAGGTTTTGATCAAATGAGGATAAAACGCCTCTCCCATTTATGTTGATACATGTTAAACAGACATGGGGAGCGAGAAAGATATGAATGATAAAGCATGCATTACAATTTTATTAACAATAGATATACATTTATAGTACAATATGATGACCGTTGGGATTCACATCCCAAGGTCCCTTGGACTGCTTTGTCTCTTTAGCTTCCACACTAACCCATTTAGGATTAGGTGTCCAACATTGCCCCCCTTAATCCGAAGGGTTATGTATGAGTCCAAGAAGAGAGCTGTAATAAAAAATGTGCAAATATGCATGGCAGCACTAGGCTGAATGTGCTCTATGAAATGTTGGTATAAAGGGCGGTGGTTTATGGATGACCACCAACACTAGAATGCTTAGTGCAGTTCCCGGAACTCTTCCAAAACTGGCAAGAAGCTGGAGTCTTCTGCTAGAGGAAGTGATCCTATTGTTTTAAAGAGGGAAACCTTCAACCATAAGAGGGAGGTCTCACCCCGCATAAAAAGGTAAAACTTCAACCTGAAAAGGGAAGTCTCAACCTGTGATGGTTTAAGGATGACCAACAACTCTGGAATGCTTAATGCAATTCCTGGAACTCTTCCAATACTGGCAAGAAGCTGGAGTCTTCTGCTAGAGGAAGTGTTCTCAATTTTGTTCCCGGAACTCTTCCAAAGCTGGCAAGAAGCTGAAGTCTTCTGCTAGAGGAAGTGTCCCAGATTGCCAACTGAAGGCATGGTCACGGGCATCTTTGTCTCTGGCTACAAATCTGAAACTGGTGTGGCAGGTTGTGGCTCAGGCTCGCTTGATGTGGCTTTGAAACTTGTAGATGACCATCAATTCCCCCCCTGTCAGATACAAGGTGAGAAGATGGAGAAAACTCAACTGCAAGACTGTTCAATATTCTGGAACAAGTTCTAACATGTGTTTGGAATATCTTCTTGGCTGTTGATGTCCATTGCCAAGAAGCGATCCATCCTAGATGAATCTTTGTTCTTGCATGACGTTTGTTTCTGAACCATTTGTGTGAAGAATGACTGGTTTTATGACAGTGCTTACATGGATGAAGATCAAAATAGTGATCTTTCAGATGGCCAACTCGATCACAGTGTTGGCATTTCACGATCTGTTGTTGTTGTTGTTGCTGTGGAAGAGGAGCAGAGTCTGGAACAGCTGAAGGTGAACTGTCATGAATGAATCCAGCACTCTGAAACTGAATGGGCTTGGCGTAGTCTGGAATATGAAAGGACACGTCCTTGTCATATCCAATACTGGTTCTGTGCTTGTTGTGGACAAGCTGTTCCCAAGGTCTGATGATGGGCTTGGGAACTGCAGACTGAGTTTCTGCATCTGCATGTACAATTGTTGCATTATTAACTTGCACTGTAACATTATTGACTTGATGTTTATGGGAGTCTGTTTCAATCTTCTGAACAGAAACAGGTTCAGAATGATGACTCCATTGCTATAGTTCTTCTTGCTGCAGCTTTGTCTCAAGCTGCAAAAAATCGATCTTTTCTTGTGCATTTTGCAAATAAGTTTGAATGTCAAAAAGAGTTTCTTTGTTGACTTTGACCATCTCGTCAACAGTGGAATGAATTAGGATATTCAATAACTTTAATGCATCTTCAAGTTTGGCCATTATCTCAATAGATAAACCCTGATATGCAAATGATTTTTGCCACAATGTCCTCCAAGGTGGGTGATTTCGTAAGTTTATTCACTGTATATTGTTTTTAATGCTTCCACATGTAGTAACAGTCTTCAAACAAACTTATATTATCCAATAGCAAATTAAATGCAACATACAGTGGATAGTAGCCTGCTTACTCTCCTTTGTCATTGGAGTCCTCATGAAATATAACAGCAGCACATTGCCCTATCTTTATAGCAATTATATTAATTGCAATTGTATTTCACTTGTAAAAGATATTAATACTGAGCTGTGTGGTATATAGGTCAAGCTGCCTCGGTATATATAACCGAAGATGGACCGAGCTGCCTGTTCTATTCTTTTCATAACGCTTAGCAATTAGACGTCATGAATCATTATCTACCATTGAGTTGTTTCTCTGTATAGTTTTGCTGATATTCACTATCCGTAAGTGAAGTTCATCTTCATTACTCAGCAAGCCTTTAAACACGCAAAAACAAACCAAGTTTAAGGCGAAATCGATCTAAACTTTTGGTATCCTGAAACCGGGATGATGGGTCTACAGATTGTGACGCATCAGCGGCAACAATAAATGTCGATTGAAAAGGTCCCCATTATCCCCTGTAAAAGACACTGACCCCACTGTCTCCTGTCGAGGGATCTGGAGTTTAATATCTTTTTTTTTTTCTTTAAACTTGAAATATAGCAGCTACCTACGCAGAGACCTGAAATGGAGGAACCTGGAATAGATCTTTGTTCAAAAGTTCATTACGAGCAAACAATATACCTTATAGAACAAGAACAGGTATGGCTCTTTTCTCTTAGAGATGTTGCCTCTGTAACGAATAAGACCAGGTAGAGCTGTATGTTAGAGATCCCAGATGCAGCTGCCAGTAACTCCCAAACTCCAAGAACTTGCCTTATTTCGCTTAAACGAGCACCTCCCTCAGCAGCTACTCTCCACGGCATAACGAAACAAGGGACTGGTCACGGTACACCAGCAAGGAAATGACAGAAATCTCGGTCTACCAGCAAGTGATGCAAGCTTAATTTCTTTCACAACAGACTAAGCGAAAAAGCCAAATATCAGAGAATAAGTCTACTCATATATTTACTGAAAGAGATAAATACAAGGATGCAAAGAATGACTCGGCTTCAAAGAGAGGGAAGCTAGACTTGTTCATTGACTGGCCCAAACAGTTTGTCTCCTTAATCCGAATATGCCCCTTTTTAAACTCCTCCAGATATCTAGTCCATAAATTTGAAAAATTCCCTTGAAGACCCAAAGTAGCTGCTTACAACCATCCTTTATGCTCAGATTCACATTGGTTGTTCAGAAGCCCGATAGCTTGAAGTCATTTGAAGCTCTAGATACTGTTTTGGACTTGCTGTTTCAATCTCTGGCCTCCAAATGTGTCGGTGTGATGTCCTCATCATCTTGATTCTTATGTGATGGATTATCTAGTCATTCTGGTTGTAGCATTCTCCGTATTCATTCTGAGTTATTGCACAAACGCTGAAGCAAATGCCAGCAACATTGCGAATACAAGGCCTTCTTTCATAAATGTCGGTGTTCTTCTCGTATTTAATTCTTACAATTGGAAGAGTGGCAAAGACGGCTATACAGTTGGCGGACTGTTCACATGGAAAACAACAGAACAGGAAAGACACCAGACCAATTAAGGACAGAAATTATCAGATTTCATGTGTCACAGCTATAAATCAATATTCGCAATCTCATGGATTCTCTGGAGGTTGTTTGTAGCTAAGCTTTCTCAAGCAATTCAATGAATTATTTGACCAAATCATCTACGTGATAGCATTCAACAGAGTTTACTGAAACTTCTTTTCACTCTAGCCAACCCGCAAAAGTATGATGACAGAATTCGTGGTAGTTTATGGCTCCTCTACGCAGGCAGAAAATGGAGCCAACCCAAATAACCGAAGAAGACAGCGATTGGGAAATAACGTGGTTAGGAAAAGCAAGTAAAAATATAAGTAATGCTGTAATATGGTAGCAATACATCAACAAGAACCCTAAAGCTATTTTGCACACACGGATGTGTGCCAAACATCAAATGCGAGAGCGATAGAGAATCCTGACCCTCGATAAATGGGAGCGCAACAACTCTATTGCAGGTCTTCCTAACATTCTCTTCACCTTCAAGAAGAAAATTGTGGCAGGCGAACTGGACCTTCCTTTTCCTCTCTTTAAAATCCTCGACGAGGTGGGTAGAAAGGGCAAGGCAGTAATTAAACGAGATTGGGTAGCTCTGATTTCTCAAGAAGGCCAAAGTTGGGAGTCAGGAAACGGACCAGAAAAATAATAGCATGAGCATGAAGATGAGAATTTTTTACCTGCCCAGTTTCTTGTTTTACCGCAGCCAATTTCTGGTCATGGGCATCCAATATTAAGAGACTTGAGCTTTGAAACAGAAAGAATTCATATGGTGGGCAATACATTGCATACCAGCATTCTCCTTCACACCATCAATATTTAAGAGAGCATAAATCCCTGAACAGGACAGATCTCAAAATCTACACAGGCCACACATCATAGCTCTGATACCATGTTAAACATACATGGGGAGCAAGAAAGATATGAATGATAAAGCATGCATTACAATTTTATTAACAATAGATATACATTTATAGTACAATATGGTGACAGTTGGGATTCACATCTCAAGGTCCCTTGGACTGCTTTGTCTCTTTAGCTTCCACACTAACCCATTTAGGATTAGGTGTCCAACAATACAAACACTAAGTGAATGTGAATGCGTATATGGCATGGGTTTTGTGTCTTAATTATGTGTAATGTTTATCAGTAGCTTAAGCTTTGCACGTTGTGGGTGTGAATTTTAGGGTGTTGTGGTGGAATAACTTTGTCTATGAGTTACGGTGATGGATTACAACTTGATACGTGGTGGGTTGTTTATTCTTAGTGTCATGTTGCGCATGTCTTAGTGTCATATTATGCATGTCTTAGTATATGTTTGATTTAAGTTATCACTTTAACTTTTAATTTGATCTTTATATTTTATATTGTGCATTCCTTATCATGCTTGCAATTAGAATATTATTTTTACTAATTTAAAGTTATCAAATGATAGAAGTCCGCTTTTAATAATGTAAATGTAGTTTGAGAGCTACAGAAGTTGGAATTTAGTGTGGTTCAGATGTCGAGTTTAGAATTTCAACCATCATTCTAGTTTCCTCATAAATTATGCACTTTTCCCTATTTTCATTAGAGAAAGTCCATATTGTCATTTTACTCGTTAATTCCTATTCAAGAATTGGGTTGTGGGTCACATCCTTGGTTTTGAAGTTTACTATAAATTTCTATCATGAATTTAATTGAGGTAACTCAGCCTCATATATTGAATTTGTAATTGTCTTCAATATTATATCTTGATCATATTGTACACCATATATTTATCAGTCAAATTATGCTCATTACCTTGTATGATTGATCTTCTCAACAAATGTTAGGGTCTAGTGATTGTATGATGGTGTTTAGGTCTAGCGATGGTATATGATGGTGTAATGGTGGTAGGATTTAGAACATAATGATTATGTGTTTCGTGTTTTCAATATATTATACTCTATCTCTAACAAGTTGTGCAAGCAGCTACAGTCCCTGCTGGGTCTGGGATCTTTACTTGGTTGTAAGTGTATGCCATCTTTAATCAATCTTCTAGAGACTTATAAATATACAATTTTGAATCAGCTGCCAACCCAGCATAACATGTGACTCATTTCATCCATTCCAAACTAAAAGCTTGTCGATACAATTAGCATAATATATAAAAATATCAACACGATTTTGAGGTCTTCCATTTTGGAGTCCATTAGTCGGCCAAACTTACAATATGCGTACCATGGATTCATGTTTCTATTCAGCGACATCTCATCTGCTCCCTGATCTAAAGTCAATGAGTTGGCAATATTTACAATCCACGATTTATTTTGAGCGAATCAAATGGAATTGCAAGTGGGAACAATTCAAATGCTCTCGTTTACTGCTCATTCAAGGAAACAGAGCGTTCCTTGTGTCAACGTTGAACAACGTCACTTTCTAGAACATTGATTTGTTGTGTATAATTTTTTTTGGCCCTTCAAATTTTTAATTTTATACTAGTTTAAAACAAAAAATTATCACAGTGATCATCAAACCATGCCATGCATTCAATCTGTATAGGTTTATTGGCTTAATCTACGGTGTGGTTTCATTTTATCAATATCCATTTCGCAACATTAAATTTCAATAATGTAAATGTTATATAATTTGAAGAATTAAATTTTGATGAAATACCGCATAACAAGGTACTTAAGGCTCACCACTCTCCACTAAAAAAATTGGATATAATAAGTTGCCACGACGTACAACATTCCTGAACTTTGGATAACTATAATTTAGTCACAATATCTCACGTTGTGATGACCGAAGCCTGCAATAAGAGGTCATCGATTTCCTTTGAGCAAGAAACTTTCATTTAAATTTGTATGAATAAAGGTCGCTACTATAAAACTTTAGTTAAACAGTGATAAAGCCCGAAAACAATCGATCAACGACTCAATTAATTACAAGTCAACGATATATTGATCGCTATAGTCCTGTTGAAGGCAGGGACTAATAACCAACAGGGACTAATAATGATTGTGGCATTAGGGGCTATAGGTTGGAATTCATTTTTGGATTGTGGTCTTGAAATTTTACCAAAAAATGGACAATTCAGTTGTAGTGGAAGATATTATAACTTATTAGAGTTTGGCTTCTTTCATGGTTTACTATCAAAATAGTGGCAATTATTACATTGGATTAATGGTAGGCTTTGGAAGTCCTTCATTTCATACATTGGACAACATGATAGTTTCTATCTAACTATAATGTTGAATGTCGTGTTTAATTTTTCTTTTGTAATTAAGTAGATTCACATGCAGCTATGTTTTTGAATGTATGTGGTTCATTCTTATTTATTATAGCAGTTGTTTCATTAATTGAGTATTTTCTTTATGAATCTAACTCTTATTTAAGAATATTGTTGGGGAAATATTTTCGTTACATACATGTCTATCTTTGCAAATGAAATCGATGCTTTGTTTCTCCTCCATTAAGAAAAATAATCTCAACTTGCTACTTTTGTTTATTTCCATTTTATTATGTCATTAATAAGGATTATGGTGATGATGAGAGTAGCGGTTATCACTTTTTTATTTTGTTTTTCTCACTTTATGTTATAAGTTTTTTCTTTTCCTTTCAAATTATATCAAGTGAGGAAATTTTGGCCATAGTAGAGCTGTCCAACTTTATTTTGTCTTTTACTTCGTGTTTTATGTTTGGTCTTTCCTTCTGAAATTATACACAACGAGAGAATATTTGATTGTGATAAATGCTTCTCATTTATTGAATTTGTTTTTTTGATGGTTTATAATCAAGGGAAATTTTAAGGATGGAAAATTATCTTCAAGTTTAAAAACATTGGGGAGTCGCACTAGTCCCTAATAAGCAAACTATAAAAGGTTTACTGATCTATTTGTAAAATGATTCAAATTTTTTATGATTATATATATACTCTATATATAATGTTGGCAATTTTTAAGGTAAAATAATTTTATATTGTAAAATTTGGGCGAATCATTTTTATAAAAAATGGAAATTGGCGAATATTTTTTTTTTTTAAATCATGGAAGATTAGACCATCTGCAAATATTAGCCCCTAAAATTTTTCATGTTTATAATGCAAATAATGATGAATAATATTCACTTTATTAGATTAAATATAGGCTTTAAAAATCTTTGTATAATTTTGATACTTTCAATGATAGAATAGTTTCACAACTCTATTGTTGCATGTTTGTGGGGAATTTTGAGGAAAAGAAGGAAAAAAAGAGCACAAGGATTAGTTTGCTACAATGGAGAAATAACAATATGGATAAACTAAGGAGACAAATAATAGAGCATAGAGAGGGGCCAGCAAGAGAGATGTACAAAATTTCATATCCTGTCTCCTTACACATCCTTTGTATGCCAAGTCTTTCATAATCCACCCGTTTCAATCAATATTATTGTAAGGGCCATCTCAAGTTGGTGTTCTGATTTTATAACCTTCTCAATAAATTATGTAACTAAACACATTATCCAAGGCAACTTATCCTTTTCTCTCCTCTCATAGCTTTAGATATAACTAAGTAGTTATTAAATCCTCTTGGTTCAAAATTGTAGTTTATGTTGGAATATTTTGGAAAAACTTGTGGCAGTGTATTGTAGACTATTTTTCCACCACATTTGGACCCTTCATTTATGGAGGCCTAAAGATTATGATTTTATTGTCACAAGTTTTTCCTCTTTTTCTTTCTATGTCACTTTCAACATGCATCTTCTGATGAAAGAATTTGATTATGATATCTTGTAAAAATCAATACATTAATTATGATTATTACCAATTATGATAATATATTGATATAATTTTGATTATGGCTCACCAATCCTCCACCATTTGTACAAGAACTAATCTCTTTCAAGGAAAAAATTTGAGAATTACAACTAAAGAGTTGTGTTAACCATCCTCTTGTTGCAACTTTCTTAAGATCAACATACTAACTTAATTACTTATATAGTATAATTATTTCCATTAAAAATTTAAGACCTTTTTTTTTCTATATTGAATATATGTTGATGCCAATTTCCATTGTATTTTCAAAGTCTAATGAACCTCAACAAAGATAAATGTTTAGCTTTTCTGATGTTATTCCAAGATATTTCATAACTTACTATTGAAATAAAAATAACCACCCATCAGTGCTATAACAACTTTAGATTGAAAATTTTTGCATTCCTTTAAATTTGTAATTTTCATACTCTTTAAAGTTATATATATTTAGCATTTAAATTTTATATATTTTTCCAAATAAACACTAGCTCCACATATTGTAAGACGCAATATTTTCTTATAAATATTCATTAATGAAAAACTATATTGAAATATATATTTTTAACATTTTAAAATTAAAAATATATTAAATTATACAAATATTTCTAATTATATAAAAAATAATTTAATTAATCAAAATCATTATACTTATTTTAAATTTATAATATAAATATAAAATAAAATACATTATTTTTATTATAAATTAATTTTTAATAAAATACATTATTTTTTTATTGCTTTTAAAAATTTTCCAAAAGCACCAACAATAACTCTATTATAAATTAGCAATTCTAAATAAATATTAATCCAATTCCAATTCTCTCTATTACACTTTTCTTTGAGGAAGAATACTATTTTTATTACAGTTATTATTTTAATTACCGAGTCATTTTGAAATATAAAAATGTTTATTATTAACAGTAAAAATTAAATTGTTTAATTGTTGTATTATTTATATCTGTTTTAACTATATATTTATAATTTACATATTTTTAAAGAGTTTTTCCTTAATGATACACTGACTCTCAAATTCATATATAGCGCTTCGCATCGTCATACCATCAAATGGACACGGTCAGACGACGGAGAGAAAAGTGTATTATGCGTTGGCAGCACACCGACAGACTACGAGACGGCGAGCGGAACCCTCGCGAAAAAAGCCATCCGGGGATTCTTTCGAGTTCAGTATGGAGAGGAAGAAAGATGCGCCATATACTGTGGTTAAATTTAATATGTATTTACTTATCTTTGCCCTTTTTAATTTGCTATATATTGTTAATTTAAAAAATTGTAAAGTAGTGTTGACATTTAATTATTTTTTAAATTCTTTAAATTAATGAATGATGAAAATTTTACAAACATATATAATTAATGTTAATGTAAATAACATTGTTAATTATATATAAACAATTATATATTAAAGTTAATATAGATAACAGGTTTTGAGTATGTTTTAAAATTGTTTTTGTTTAATTAAGTGTTTATTTATTCTTTGATTTAAGGATACAGGTTAATAGCTTGAAGACCTAGAAACATGTGATAGAAGTGAAAGCCTGCCCTCTTACAGAGTACTACTAATGTGTCCCTTTATAAACCACCAGCCTCTTGGTTTTCCTTGAATAAGGATGATGAGTTAGCATGCATTCTGGGCCAGCCAGACATAGCTATCCTCAATTCTGGTTTGACAATTAAATTATGATAAATTTTCTCACCATATAGAAAAACATTAGTATAAATAAAACACTTTTTTATATAATGAATTTTATCTCCTAATATTAAATAAAAAAATTTAAATTTTATTATTAGTTGAAATATTAATTTATTAATCCTTATATTTACATAAAAGGAAAGTTATAATTGTGATTTCAATAAATAAATTAATGTAATTGTTGAATTAAAACATTTACTTTAATTTAAATAACCTAGTTATAATAAGAAACTATATATAAATTATATTAATTACACTTTTTCTGAACTATGTAGTTCCTTTTTAAAAATAATTAATTAACATTTGACTCGGTATACTAATTATTAAATTTTTATTCAATAATTAAATTAAAATAATTGCTATTTTTTTAATTTTTTTTTACTAATAATTAAATTAAACATAATCTTTATAATTAAAGAAAACTATATAAATACACGTTCTTAAAAACTATGTTAATTTGCCTATTAAAACAAATACATACTTAACAATTCATTCGTCTATAGGTAATTATTTTAATTAGTGGATTGTTTTCTGTTTCTTCATTCACTTGATTCACTGATAGTTTTAAAATATAGTCATATATAATGTTTAGAATACTTGAATGATATTTATAGTTATTTTAATTAGGGGATTGTTTTCAGTTTTGATAGTTTTAAAATATAGTCTGTTAAGAATATTTGAATGATATTTATAAACAATAAGGGTGATTAATTTTTTACTTATTAGCTAACATGCCATCTTATAATGTAACTTTTGAGTTTTTAAATAGGTCACATTTTAAATGAATATATGGGAAAATTCACAGGCGCTGTGAAAAATTATTAGTTTACATGAATCACTCTAGTAATCTCTCTTTAAACTTGAATGAGGGAGATTGGTGTAGTCTTAATCGTTTTCTATTGAAATCCATTTAAAAAAGTTTCCATCTACTCGATTACATGGGTAATTAGTTGTTGTATATCCTACTTATCTAAGACACCTTTTAGCATACATGGTTCAACAACCATCTCACTGAAATCTCACATAACCCCAATTGAGCTAAGATACCAAGAGACCTACCACCCTGCTATCTCTCCAAGTGGTCTATTCCACAACTTTATGACTCCATGTGCCACTACTTTTCATGTATGCATGAGAAAATACTTAAAGCCTTACAACAATGCATGATCGTTCGCAACATGTCTGCTTGAATATCAAGTCTTACAACTTCCTAGGGGAATACACTTGCCTATAACAAGATTTCACAACTTGGACCGAAATACTTAGGGTGTGCACACGTCACATGGACTAGATCCTTCATTCTATATTATTCCATATTCATTGTGTTCATATCCATACAACTACTCTCTCGGCTTCTATATCTTGTGCGATCTGTAATTTGACCTCAGTTTTTCAGCACCATTTATACTTGCTAGCTTGAGATAGTTACTCCACGAGTGCCTCAACTATGTTACAAATTCACAATCATCAACCAATTGCTTTTACAAATTTGTTGGAAACTAAATCTTCACAACTTTTTCAAGAGATTCTCCATCCTTCTTCTCAACTCTATAATCACCTTTCTGCTTCTTTCCCCTAGCCATATAATCCTTAAAATCTTCTTTTTCCACTTTTATGTCAATAGAATTTTTGGGCTTGCTCTAACTTATGTGAGCCTTAAAATTTTTGTGACAATTCTTTTTCTTTGCTCCATCAACTTCTACAAGAAAATCTTTGCCTCTCATATTCAATAGGCCATGATATTTACCATTTTGGCTCTGATACTAGATCTTAGGGTCATAGATCATTGAGAGAAGTGGTGGCATCTAAAGACATCATTGCTTGATCCTAGTATTCGACAGAATGATTTAACAAGGAGCTTATTTGTCTTTGCGATTCTGTCCTTAGTTTGATATAGATATCATCGTAATTCTTCTTGTTATGGCAGTGGATGTATTCTTGGAGCGTTTTGGCTCACCCACAATCATTAGTTGGATCGTGGATATCATTGTTACTTTCCACCTTGTCGAGGGTTTTATTCAAAACTTGTAGGCATTGCTTGCACAAGCAATAAAAAACAAGATATTGTTAACATTAGTTATTCTCCATAATGCCATAACTAGCATGCAGCCACCCAATCATTTTATATACATGGGGCACATGAAAAAGTGTTCTCTGTTTGATTCGAGCACACTATAGAGTCATAGATTACTCTCCCATACTACACATAATTTTTGTACGACTTGACAATCCAACAATCTCTGTTTTCATTACCAATTGCACACACTGCCAACACAACTCTCTCTCTTCATCCAACACACATAGATTCAATGGACATGTAATCCTCCACATCGTAGAGGCAATAATCCACAATGCACATGTAATCATCCACATACTCAACACAACACAACTTCCTCTTGCAACCAATCTCTCACCTATGCCTATGACTCAACCATCATACAACCGACCTTCAACTATTTCTCATTTGCAGCGACACTCTAATTCAAAACCTCCTCAAAATTTCTCTTTCTCTTACTCTGTGCTATTGCACCAATTTCCTCTACACTTGTTTTGACTCTCTACAGATGCACCATCTAACTTCGTGGTAACTCACATTAGGTAAATGGAATTGTTTTATATGGAATTCAATAGAAAATGATTGGGACCATATAAATATATCCGAGTCAAGTTTAAGGGGGAGATTTTTATGGTGTGCACATGTCACACACACTAGCTCCTTCATTCTATACAACTCCATCTTCATTTTGTTCATATCCATACCACCACTTCTCTCAGTGCTCTATGATCCTAACAACTCTTACTTGATCCATACCTGATGACTTCCTTCTATGTTTTGAATAAAACCCTCAATGAAGTGGAGTGCAGCAATGACAGTTATGATTCGAATGACGATTTTGGGTGAGCCAAAATGTCCAAGAATACATCCGCTAGTTATCTATAAGAACCCCTTTTTCATGTACATGGTTCAACAATCAACTAAGTGAAATCTCACATTCCCTCCCTCAAACTACGATACCAGTACAACTGCCACCCTAGTATCTCTCCATGTGCTCCATTCCACAACTTGATGATTCCAAGGGCCATTGAATTGCATGTATGGCTATGAAAACCCTTAAGGGCTTGCAACAATGTGTGCTCTCACGCACCATGTTTGTCTGAACATCAAGTCTTACAACTTCCTGGGGGAATATACCTCCATATCACAGGATTTCACAACTTGGACCAAAACCCTTAGGGTGTGCACACATAATACACACTGACTCCTTCATTCTAACCACTCCATCTCCATTCATTGAGTTCATATCATACCACCACTTCTCTCAATGCTCTGTGATTCTAACATAATGCTTAGTATAACCACTATTTTAAAAAAAGTAAAAAGAGGGGGAGGCTAGAGCAGGAGAGGTCCTTTTTTGCCCAGATAGAAAGGTATGGAAAAAGTTTTCCTCTCGATGGGGAATAGCTACAATCAATCAGGCAGAAGCATATCGATTATAGCAAGGGCTGGGATTGGAAACCATCGAAAGAATAACCCAATTATCTGTTTTTGGGGACTAGCTTATTACAATTGAAAAATGTATACATTGGGCCAAAAACAAGGACCAAAATCTAAATCCAATATTGCGGAGAATTTTTTTAATAATTGATAAGTTCAAATTCACAGAATTCTTCCATATAAAGAGGGAAAACAATACGCCATAGATGGTCAAGCAAATCAAGCTGTCACTTTGTAGCAAGGTGACCTTAGGGTGGATGAGGGTGCACTAACTAAATGTCACATCCCATGAAGTTATTCATTTTATTTAAATGAAGATCCTTGATTGACAGGAAGAAATCAGAGAAGCGTGAATTAACTAACATGATGATTAAATGCTTAATGTATATACTGGTACATTTTTTATGCGGAAGAAGGGCCGGAGATTTGCTGGACCCTTCATCCTCGATATGGACATTTCTGAACAAACATGCCAGGACCAAGGACAGTTGGAAGGTCGTGAGCTCGGATTTAATGCACACAGAAAACGAAGGAATGGCGCCTTCTCAGTTCGAGGAGGATTGTTGCAGACTATTCGTATGGGATTTTTTCTTGAGGCAAGAAACAATGGAATTAAATCTATATACAAGAAGCGCATTAAGGAAAAGAATTGAAACATAAGCGACCTCTATCGCCGTTAATTTGGAATTGATCCTAACTATAAGGATATGGTTTGGGAGAGGATACACATTGTGGATTGCAACTCACCCTCTCTGTGATAAAGTCATGGTTTCTCCGTCTGGGAATGGAGCGAGAGACTTGCCTGAGAATTCTTGTGCGTTTAGGAATGAAGTGGAAGCGATGATCTCGCTGATTGGAGGGCAAATTTTAAGTAAATCCAGGTCACATTTTTCCCTTGTGTTGGATCTGTTAGAAGGCTTAAGGAAGTACATGGAGATTGTCGAGACAGCTTCGCAGATAATCATGACGGAGATTGAGAACTTGGTCTGGAAGGCGGAGAACTCATAAGAGAAAATGGGATTGCGGTAGTCTCAGTCCTGAAGCAAGCGTTTGGTATCGGTGCAGGCGACGACAATGAGAAAGCTAGGGTTGACCAGGGAGTTCTTTCTCCGGAGATTCAACATGTGGTTGTGCAGAGTTATCCCGAGGATGCAGGCCAGCAAGAGGAGGTCGATAAGGAAGAAGAGGTATTGAGGGAGGGAAGGACGAAGGCGTTGAGATGAACAGATAAGCCCATGAGGAGAAACGAGATGATAGCCATCGAATGCGCGTTGGGAAGATAAAAATGATCCCGGAACTGCAACAGAATGAGCGACATTGAAGCGTAGGTATTGTTAAATAATTCAGGAATGTCTATGAAATTGAACGAATCAAGTGAAAACTTTTTAAATTAGTTTTTAGCAAAACATTAAATAATGTAATTTAGCCAGATGGATTCTTCTTTCCCTTCCGCGGATTGTCAGTGGCCCATAAATCAATACATATGCCATAAGAGATGCCATTACAAGTTAATAACTAGCAATTGTACTACATGTTGCAAAGGAAACCCAATAAGGAGATAACGTAGGAAAGAGTGGCATAAAATTCATCACAAGTAGAAAATGTGAGATAAAGAGAAAGTGAGGGTCATATCCATAAAGTATCACCTCCGAAAGCCTAAAGCAATCAAAATGTCAGGAGTTCATGGCAGCCATGAAGAAGTAGATAACCAAAGAAGCTATTTAAGCCATGAAATAAATTAAAGAACTCCTAAAACAAGAAAGAAATTACTTACCTATTGTATCACATCTTCTAGATATAAATTTGAGCAATAGATCTGGAACCAATATCAGATGAGGGACAAAATGTTTCTAGACGAGGGAGAAAGAACACTACTTATAGAAGAGAATCCTAGACTAAATCCAATAGAGGACCATTTTTGTCAATGTAACAGTTCTATTTTCCCCTTCATTGGCCCTTTTCTCATATCACATGGGAATCACATCAACAATCATAATTATTGAATAGAAATCTATATAATCCTATCAATTGTGTTAATACCAACATTGCCTTAGCGAAAAGAGTATTGAGCTTACGAGCATACAACGATGTAGACACAATTCTTAAGCATATTGAACAACTTTAAAACTGGGTAAAACAATTTGCACAAAATTCATGATAACATTAGTATCTACTATAGTCTATTTTTCTTAGTACTAATTAGATTCCAGAATGAATAACGATGAATTTAAATTTTAAATCAATTTAGATTCTAGAATTATGAATGATAAATTTAATTTTTAAATCAATGTAAATTCTAGAATGATGAATGATGAATATGGATCAATGTATTTCATTATTTAATTCAATTATGTATGGATCAATATATTTATGCTTTCATTATTGAATATGAATATGAATTATATAGATATATATATTGAAACAAAATTATATACCCCGGTGTCTCTCTATCCCCCCTAAATTTTCATAAAATTTGAAGGTACTCCCACATGTCCCACCTATACATCTCCCCGCACCCACGTCCACAGTCCCAAAGTATTGGTGGAACATTGATAATAACAACTAAAACCCTAAATTTTATAACCTAAGTCACTAAGGTGACTTTATTACAAATATAAGCATTACATTCTAACACCAAAAAGTGGGACATTCGAATGCACACTACAACGAATTTCCATGATAAAACATCAAAGCTGCAAACTCTTTAGCAATTTCTTAATGATTTCTTCTCTATATCAATGTGAAAAAAAGGTCAAATCACCATTGAGTTTTAACTTCTTAGCACATTTTTTTTTTTTTTTTCATGTTTATCATTTCTAGCCTTTAACTTAGAGATAAGGACCCCTCTATCCCCCCATTCCCCATGGGATGTCTCCACATGTCCCCATAGTGCATTTTCCCACTCCCACATCCCCACATCCTAAAAACATAGTGAAACATTGATATGATCTTCAAATGAGGATTAGAAAGCAATGCCAAAAAAAATTCAGATGAGCCCAGATTAGGCAGTAATGTTAGAAAAAACAAATAAGACAAGAGCCCAAAGAGAATAGAAAATGGATCTATAAAGATTTGAAACATATGAATTTTGAAAATTATAATCACAAGACTCTAATAGAAACTTGTGCAAGTTCAAGAATGAAATGTGAAAAAGAAATGAAAACAAAAATACTAAGATGAAATCACACAATTACAGCAAATATAAGTGTTTATTACCCCTAACAGTAACTAACTCTACTATACATTACATGTATGTATAATATTACATAGGAAACAAAATTGATATATCTATAGATTGAAGGAAAATTTTAAAAGAAGAAAATCTAAATGATATGTACAATATACAATCCATGTATGGTATCATGCACACCTTTGACTTTAGCCATGATGTCACAACCAAAACCTTGACCTAAATGTCACGTATGTTATTTGAAAACTAACAAAAGAACACAATATAATGATGTTGTCCCTTAAATTACACATAAAAACGATCATGAAGACTAAGACACATCACAACATGTAACACACCACGCCCCTCATGAGTACCCTTATATTAGTAAAAAATTTGATAGTGTAGAATTCCTGCAGAAACTCTCATAGATCTAGAATTATAGTTAAAATAAACACAAGTAATTTGTTGATATTCAAAAGAGGAAGACAACTTTAAAACATGCTAAAATGGTCCAGGGGACCAAATCCCTTGATTTAAGGGGGAATCTTCATGTGGGGCGCCAATCCTCAAATAACTCAAGATATTAAGCCTTTAAAGGAAAAAAAACAAGGGAAAGTTGGTCCACCCAGCTAGTTTACCAAAAACCAAGTGTGAACGTGATTTTTAGTGCATGTGGATAAGTCAAGGATACTTAGGCTAAAAAATAAATGTAGATGTTAGGATTATATTCCAACACCCCCCCTTCATCCTAACTCACTTATCTAAACTGAGTCACGGCAAAGATGCCATGTTAGGTACTCAGGTACAATAAATAAAAGATCCTCATAAAATGAAGAAAGAGGGAAAACCTCGTGGAAACCCCCCCCAAAAAGAAGAAAAAAGGGCTAAGTGGCAAGAAGGGCCTAATCAGCTGTCTCCACCACTCCAAGCATAACTCTGAGTTCTGAAAATTTATTTTCAGTGAAATACTTGGTGAAGATGTCTGCAACTTGCTGCTCAGTGGGGCAGTACTGTAGTGATATGACTCGGTCATAGATCAGCTCGTAGATGTAATGCATGTGAATCTTGATGTGCTTGGTCCTCTGCCTCTGAATTGGATCAATTGATATCTGAATGGACCCCTAATTGTCACAAAATATGACAGTTGGAAGTGGATATTGAATGCCAAACTCGGAGAGAAGCCCTTGCAACCAAACAGCCTGTGTAGTTGCATTCATTGCACCTCTATACTCTGCCTTGGTTGTAGATAAAGAAATCGTGGATTGCTTCTTTCTAGACCAGTAAAAAGGCCCTGAACCAAAGTTGAAAACATAACCAAAGGTGGACTTGTGGTTTGTACCATCGCCAACCCAATCAGAATCTGTGTACAAAGTTAGTGAAAGTGGGCAATCTGCAGCATAAAAGATACCAAAACTGGAAGTACCTTTCACATATCTAAGGATTCTCTTTGCAACTTTCCAGTGAAGCTCATGGGGCTCCTGCATATATCTGGAACAAACTCCTACTGCAAAATATATATTAGGTCAGGTGTGGGTAAGATACAACAAACTCCCAACCAATTGTCGATACAGTATACTGTCCACCAAAGGTGTAGTACCCACATCCTCAAGTCTGTTCCTCGAAAGAAAGGGAGATGTTGTTGGCTTGAATTTTGTCATCTGCAAGTGGACAAGTAGATCTAATGCATACTTAGACTATGCCATCTTGATCCCTGAACTAGAGTGAGAAATTTCAAGACCAAGAAAGTAGTGCAACAGTCCCAAATCTATCATGGAAAATCGATCATGCAATGCTAATTTTGTTGAATCAATAGCTGAGGTAAGGTTCCCTATCATTAGTAAATCATCTACATAAAGTACTATCAGCAAAATGGAATCATCATGTTGCAGCAAATAAACATTTGGCTCAGACTTGCATCGAATGAATCCAATGGAAAGTAGGAAAGAACCCATCTTTGCATACTAGGCTCTAGGAGCCTATTTTAGGCCATACAAAGATTTATTTAATCTGCAAATGAGGGAAGAGTTATGAATGTATCCTTGTGGTTGCTCCATATATATCTCCTTTTTGAGATATCCATGAAGAAATGCAGTCTTCACATCCATGTGATGAACTTCCCATCTGCGAGAAGCAGCAATTGCTACAACTAGTCGAATGGAGTCCATTTTTTCAACAGGTGAAAATGTCTCTATGTAGTCTATGCGATGTACCTCTGAGTATCCTTTTGCAATAAGTCGAACTTTGTACATTCTAATCTCACCATCTGCAACAATCTTTTTTCGATAGATCCAACAACATCGAACAATCTTTCTTCCTTTCAGAAGTGGAACCAAGTCCCATGTGTTGTTTTCCATGAGAGTAGAGTACTCTTCGTCCATGATAGCCTCCCAAAGTGGGTTTCCAGCAACCTCAGAGTGTGTCTGTGGATACGAACCAAGTTTCATATAGAAATGTATGGGAAGCAATGGTTCTGTGGGAGTTAGGGCTTGAGGAGCGCCAAAAAACTGTGATCTAGTCCTTCTCGCATCTGTAGGATCATCGACTAGTTCACCCGGATCTTGCAAGGTTTTCTCTGCCCAAGTTGGCAGCTGAGTTGGAGCAGCCATGAACTACTCCTCATCCTCTGAATCAGACCCAAGAGGCTTCTCTGATGGCTTCTCTGAAGTGCTCAAAGAAGTTCCGGACTCCTCCTCATCAATGGCAACAAGTGGTTCCTCGGTAGGGTCTACTGAAAAATCATGCAGTGATTCTTCTTCAAACTTCACACTTCGAGCTACAAGGAACTTTTCAGTGTGAGTGTCCAGAAATTTATATCCCTTGACACTGTTAGGATATCCAACAAAGATACATTCAACACTTTGATTCTCTAAAGCCTTCCTCTTATCTGTCGAAATGTAAGCCCATGCTCGTGAACCAAAAATGTGAAAGGGCGACATTTTCAGTTTCTTACTGGTCCAACATTCAAATGGACTAGTGCCTTTGAGTGCTTTGTGAGGAATGTGGTTCTAAATGTATGCTACACAATTAATATCTTTAGCCCATATCTTAGGAGCTAATGATTTGGACTGTAGCATTCAATTGGCTATCTTTTTAACGACTGGTTTTTCCTCTCCACGACACCATTCTGTTGTTGTGTATATGGCACTGTGTGCTGTAATTGTATACTAATTGAAGGCTACGGGAATGGGATTGTGATGTCATTTTGAATCAACCCAAGAGGTGAAGAAGCTCTCTGTTCATTCCCTTTGTAAAACTTTTGCTCTAGATGCTTGCCAAGAATGCATCCTTGACATATACCGCTTGTGAATTTAATAGTGGGAAATCCTTCTACCATGTTTTCCTTGCTGAGTTGGTGCAAGTACTTATAGTTTAGATGGCCAAATATTTCATGCCATAACCTGCTGATATCATTAGATTGTGATAGAAATACAATGCTAATAGATTTAGAAACAAAGTGGGAGAATAAATACAAATGAGAACCATGATCTCCAATTCCATTTGCAAGCTATGAGCCCGTGGAAATGTCAATAATCACTGCGGAGTCCGGAGTGAACTCCACCTTCCTTCCAGAGCCAGAATGAGTGATCTGATATATCGAGAGAAGATTTGCAAACAAAGAGGGAACATGAAGCACATTTGTGAAGCAAACCCCTTCAAGGTCTACAATTCCTTCTTCGCACACCTTTGCGGGTGTGGCATCTCCCAAGTAAATTGGGGATCTAGTGCTTTCTTCGATGGAGGAAAATTCATCTTTTGATGCAGCCATATGGTTCGATGCACCTAAATCAAGGATCCAAGCTGATGGAGTGGATGTGAAAACCATTAAAGCATGACCATGTTGTGGTCTCCCTCTCCCATCTCCCATTATGTTATCATCCTTCTTCTTTGCATTCTCAAGCATGGTGAGATTGTGCTGTTGCAATTGCTTAGCCATCTCATTGATTGTTTTCCTCATGCAATTTTATTCGGGATGAAAACCTTTGGAACAATAGTTGTAAAGTGTTCTTCTTTTCTTCTTCTTACCCTTAGGAAAAGAATATCTCTCTGAATATTGTACGGGTCTCTCCTTCTTCGATTCATTAAATTTACCCTTCCCTTTTTGCTTGTCCTTCCATTTCTCTTGGGAAACAATAGCCGTAAGTGCTTGGTTCTTTGAATGCTTGATGGCACCCATTTGGACTAACTTAGCTTCCTCTTGAGTCAATGCTGAAATGAATTCATTCAATGGAGGAATTTTCCATTTTTCCTTAATCAATTTAGATACTTCAAAAGACGATACAAATACGGAATATTCAGGTCCTAATTTCGAGAGAATCAAAAGGATGAGTTGATCTTCCTCTTTCTTGACTACACATGCACCAAGTTCAATGAGGAGGGATTTAAACTTGGTGAAGTATTCTTGAAAGTTGTTGAAATGAGTTGGACTGAGGGATATGAGTTCATTCTCCAGTTGATGCACTCTCATTTCATCCTGCTTGCCGAATAGTCCTTCCAATGTGGTCCAGACTGCATCAGGAGTAGTGGCTCCGCTGACATGAAAGAGGATTTCTCTGGAAATTGATAGGAATATCAGCCCAATTGATTCATATAATGTATTTAAATACTTGATCTTCTCCACTACAGAAATCGGTTCAGTCTTTGTTCCCATTGTTACCCTGTAAAGCCCTTTGCTTCAGAGGAGCAGAGTGATCTTTGTCTTCCATTTGAAGTAATTGAAAGGATTTAAGATGAGTTTTGTGGGCTAAGAGAGATGATACATTGGTTCTTGTTGTTCCTCTTGATGATCTATACCTGTAAATAAAACCGTGTACAATCCACTAGATTCGAACTAGCTTTGATACCATGTAGAATTCCTGCAGAAACTCCAATAGATCTAGAATTCTAGTTAAATTAAACACAAGTAATTTGTTGATATTCAAGAGAGGAGAGAAAGAATTTGATCCTTAAAATCAATGTATTAAATTAATTAACAATAGTAATACATGTGCAACCAAACCTCTAATCCCAAGGGGAGGTGGTTATATAGAAATTGCAAAATCTAGAAAACTAGGAAAAAACTAGTAAAAAACTAGAAAAGGCTAAGAAAAGCTAAAGGGGGGCCTAAAATAGCAACAATGACTCAAGAAAACCTATTCCAGCTATCAGCCACAATGAAAGCATGAGGAGGGGTGCATTTCCCAAGGAAGGAAACTTTAAAACATGCTAAAATGGTCCAGGGGACCAAATCCCTTGATTTAAGGGGGAATCTTCATGTGGGGCGCCAATACTCAAATAACTCAAGTGGATGAGGTGTGGTTAGGTGCGAACATGCACTTAGATGTTTAAATGGTTTAGGAAAGTGTCTGGATCAATATTTCCATAATATTAAGCCTTTAAAGGCAAAAAACAAGGGAAAGTTGGTCCACCGAGCTAGTTTACCAAAAACCAAGTGTGAACATGATTTTTAGTACATGTGGCTAAGTCAAGGATACTTAGCCAAAAAAATAAATGTAGTTGTTAAGATTATATTCCAATAGATAGTTTACGATATAAGAACCCCATGTGATCATCCAATGTTCCCCATCCAAATGTTTTCCCATTGCACAAATTCCTTCTTTTCAAAAATCCAAAAATGTTAAAATCATTATCTAATTCATAGTTTGAAAAATTGAGTATATTATCTCACTGATAGTTGACAAAGTTAAAAATAGTATCCAATTGATACTGTAAAAGGTTAAATGCATTATCTTACAAATTAATTGTTTTGAGCTTTTAAAATGATGCCCCTTCCACACCTAAAACAACTCTAGCCCCTTTCACAATATGACCAACCCTTGAACCAAAGTGGGCATAGTTGAAGTTATATTACATAATTATTAATCTTTTTTTTTAACTATAAACCCTACAAAAAAAAAAGAAATTGTTTATCCTTTCTCTAATGAAAACAAAAAAGAACTGGGTAACTACAGGGAGTATATGAGCTTTAGCCTCTGAGGCTAAACTAACACCTCTAGTTGTCTTTATTTCTCTGTGAAAAGGGTACTTTTCTTGTGTACAATTGGTTATATTTCCAAAGTATAGCTGTAATTTCTTGCCACTTATGAGGTAATGCCTCCTTGTTTGCACTTGTTTTGTTCATATTAATATAATATTATTATCTTCACAGCAAGGAGTTCCACAAAAAATGCCCCCATAGATCTCATGAGACTTTTCCACATAGATTAAAAATTAAACTTTGTCAGATTAGCTTGCAATTTCTCTATTGGTTCACTTCACACTCTACAAATCACTACTCAAAACGTGAGAATGCAAATCTTACCAATGAGATATATTTAATTTATTTTTCACACAAGTTCACAAACACCTTAAAATGGTCATCATATGCATGCACAATGATGAAAATTTTTTCTTGAATGTATATCCAATCAATTCCATGCAAATGTTAATACTGATGAGAGGCCTTATGTAAACCCCAAACACAATGCATTTGAAGTGTTGACATAATTTTACCATGAAACAACATTTAGTTATAAAGTACATTAGACTCAAAATTTGTTTCCAACATTTTTTTTGATCTAGAATCTCAATGAAACTCTCAACAAAGCCACAAAACAAACTAACTTGCTTGGAAATTTGAAGGCCACACAGTTCATTTTATGTAGTTGGAAAATGTGTGGTTATTGTTGCAACCACAGTTTTATCTGGGTAATATTATCATTACCTGTTATAATCAAGATTGTGTCATCATTATTATCACAATGCTTTTTGCTAGCAAAACTTCTACCTCCGAAATCAATTCATTCAACCAAGAGTACAACCACTCTTCTTCCTTGTGGAAGAGTACAAGAAAATGTAGCTTGATTTATCGTCTTGTGGGATTTTCATATTGGTCAGTCAATTTTTGGTCTGAAGTAATACAAATATTATATATTTTATGTCCAACAAACAAAGCCAATGGGAAAATCATTTTCAAGCAAATATCTATGAATTCTCCTTTCCAGCCAAGTATCATATAGAAAAACAGTTTGTACTTGCAATAGATAAATGCATCATACAAACTTATATTCTATTGTAATAGACTTCAAACATTCCAATAGGATTATCATAGTTGAGCACAATAGTCACACAAGTCATGACCCATGCTCACATAAGTGGATCAAATCCCACCCAATGTCAATTAAAAATAAAAGGGGTGACAGGTGCAAGGTGATACCCTATGATCCTAGAGGGAAAAAGTAGCATTATATGCTTGGTGCATTGTGATAGCACCAAAAAATCTAGGAGAACCATATGTCCTCCCGAGGGGTCTCCATTTAGAAAAGGAATCTAAGCTGAGATCATTGATTATATTAGGTGAATGCTTCGGAAAATGTCACTAGTAGATAACAAGCTTGATGTAATCATAACTTGAATGTGTTGAAATAAAAAGGAGGAAAGCACATTAAGAAAAATACCATTCTACCATGTGAAGCGATAACTCAATGTAGAGGTTGATCTTTAGGTCAAGGAGGCCACCAAACTAACCAAAGGTGGGTCTCAAAAAAACTAGGTGCACTCACCATGCAACACCCACTAAGGTATTGGATTAAATTCACACATAAATACACATTTACTACCCTCATGATTCAGTATCAAACATACCAACCCCATTAGATTCGGATGAGAGCCTCTCTCACATGCAAGACCTAACAACAACCTTGTTTACTAAATGATTCAGTAAGAAAATATGTTGACTGTGGGATAATGGGAGGTGGAAGAAAAGGAATTGGGAACACTTAAGGTTGAGACCTTCAAGTATCAAATCCCATTACAAACACCTTACAAACCCTTTCTCTCCACCCTCAAAACGTTCAGTGCTAAACAATGGGATTCTTAGCGGCGGGCATCTGTATTCCTACAAAGATACTCATGAAAACTCAGACCTAGCAATTGCAAAACTCATAAAAGATCCCAAATTATTCTAGCAGAGGCAACAAATTATATTGAAGGGTGAGAATTTTGTTTTCAGTACACTTAACATCGATCTCAAGATTGGAACCTAAATAATGGAATTCTAAGTTTGCACAGGTTTCCTAGAACTTTGTGAATGATGAATTGATGATGACATTGTGTCTCTGGTTCAAACCCCACCAAGTCGTTAGAGCAGCTTATTTCCAGAAAAATATGGCTTGATCCATTATTAGAAATTGAAACAATGATCAATTGTGTACACCATGTTCTCTTTTTGATTGGAGGTCTCAACCTCCACATCCTTGTTTATTTTTGCATCAACTTCAATGACTAGATTTCTTTCTGGCATAGGTAGAATTGCCTCCTTTGTGACACAAATAGAACCTTCATCTGGAAGGGTCAGTAGGTCTCCACCTTAAGTACTCTTAGGTCGACCTTTCGATGCAACTACAAATTGCTCCAATGTCTTGGTTTTGAATATTGTTGTAATTTCAAAAACACCTGGATAGTAATCAATATAGGTCTTCTCACTAACATTTGCACTATGACCTAGAGTTTGATGTGCATTTCTCTACAATTTGGCAGTTGGGATACTCACCCCTTTTGATGCAGCTACAGAATGCACCAATGTATTGGTTTGACAAATCTTGTAATTTGAAAAACGTCTGGATAGTAATCATTTCAGGCTTTGTCAGTGACATTCTCCCTATGACTTGGAGTTTGATGTGAATTATTCTGCACTCTGGCAGTTGGGATATTTAAACCAGAAAACATGTCAATGCTAGAGATAGTCGTGATGTCTACTAATTCACCAGTTATACCTTTGGATGTAGCTTCAATATTCTTTAGTGTCTTTGTTTTCATAGAGCTTGTCATTTTAGGAACTTCTAGAGAGTAGTTAGTACAGGGATTTCCACTTGCATTTTCATTGTGAATTGGTGCTTGATGTGTTTGACTATGTGCCCCATCAGGTGGGCTAACTAAATCAAATACCTTGTAGATGATCGAGATGCATCCATTGTTCACTAAGTTGTCAGGTGGAATCTTGCTTGTAGTATTGTCTAATGTATTCATTTCCATAGTGCTTGGCATTTCCAAAACGTTTTGAAAGTAATCAATAGGGACCTTCTCTCTACAAACTAGAGTTTGACATCTACTTTTCTCCCCATTGATTGATAGAATGTTCAAACCAGTTAAAAAGGTGATGTTGGAGGTACTTCTAATGTTCTCTAAATCAATTTGCCTACCACCTGTTTGGCATAGATTAGTGGTCCCATTTTTTTCTATGGAGCCTAGACTAGGAACTGAATTGCATGTACTATATACCGCATATTTCATTAAATCATTCCCACAACTCCTAAGGTGAAAACAATACCTCCATAAATTTATAAAACTAATAGCCTCCACCTGCAACACTGATTCTTTGGCAATTTTTACTTTGCTTGGTAACTCCCTTGAGGTAACACATTCAGGAGAATGTTCAACATTATGCTCCCATGCATCTTTTTCAGGCATGTGCTGCGATGGATAATCCACACCTTCAGTTTGATGTTGAACATTTCCTCTGCCTGGACAATGTGCAATATCTTCAACCTTATTAAATTTAGATATAAGACTCATGTTATTACTTCTAGTTATTTGTCCAGCAGAAAATTGATCTTGGAAACACATAGTATGGCAATCAGTTTCCTTGGCTTGATTTTTGGCAGCTTCATGCATAATCACATATTTCCTTGACTCAAGGTCATGATTCTCCATTTTTGCAATTTCAATGTTTCTCAGAAGAGATGCCTAAAGATTCTCTAAGATACCATCAACGACATTCTTGATTCTCATAAATTTTGAAGAGTTAACGTCTTACATGTCCATAATGGATCTACCTAAATATTCATCATTTCTATGAATATCAACTTTCTTGAAATATAAGCACACCTCTCTATGTTCATTAATTTGATCATGGAAAAGGGTCTCTTGTCCTAGTTTCTATCCTCTATTGAGGATGCACGACGTGTCTGTAGTGTTATATTTATTTCTCTTGAACTGAGGCTCTCATTTTGGAATTGTCTTTTTTAGCATGGTTTGGTTGGAAAAGTTTGGGGCTCTGAGCACAAACATGGAAAATAGAGAGGTATTGGAATTCAACATGAATCTAAGGATACACAACGAATATATTCAGTCTAAGAGGACTTCATTTTTCTCTTTATCTCTCAATGTGCATCTATAGTGAATTTTTGGATTCAACAAAAACAGAGGCCTGACAATTTGGAAGTGTAGTTTTTCTTCTTACCCCAACTTGATGTAAATCATTTTCCATGCACAAAATAACTCCAGTACCTAAAAATATCCCATTAGGTCAATAAGGATGCAGTCTAACAAGAGGCTTACAAAAATTGAAATAAGTGTTTGACATCTTATACCTTCTTGATGAGGCTTTTTCATGTGATATGCATCAGAAGTAGAAATTACTCTAAGAAACTATGCATAGATCATTGCTCCCCTTTTATGGTAAAATCATGAAAAGTGAAAACACCAAATTATATAATCATAATATTAAAATACAAATTTTTTAAATCTCAAAAAACAAGCTAGATTACTTGTTCAATTTCCTCTCTGAAAAATGTTGTACCTTTGCATGTTCAATTATTCCAAAAGAAGAACTCTTGCTCCCTCTCCCATAACAAATCCATCACGATCATGTAAGGTAAAATATTATATGATATAGCAATAACTTGGAAACTGTATTTAAATTTTAAATTGATAGAATACAAAGACAATAAATATCCATGGGACAAAAAAAAAGATAATATATATTATAATAATCGATTCACAAGTTACAAAATACAAAATAAACAAGAAACCAATAGATAACAATACCACATCCCAGTGACAAGATGCTTTTGTAGGATCTTCATTTATTTGTAATAATTCTCTCGAAGCTACAAATCCTCCGACACCTATAACAATCACATATGATCTCCAACAATAGTGAAAGAATACATGATGAGCTGGAAGCTGAAAGCTATCCTCAGGATGGTAACTAATATCAATACCATACCAGTAAGCGAGACCATGTTTATCTGAGAAATGTTTCCAAACATGCATTTGAAAAAGAAATATTTGGTTGGGATGCCATTGAAAGGCTCATCCAAAATGTTTTGTGATTCATTAGCTCTGAATTTCTTGATCAAGAGAAACTGAGAAGATGCAGAATTTCCACAAACTACAAATGCCTTAATTGATGTAATGTATTGTCAATGGCATGCCAGAACTTGTGCCAGAAAATATGGGGAATACGTGCAGGGTCATTTAATGTAAACAAGATATTGGCATACCAAATTAGTGCAACTTCCACTCACAGAGTTCCGCTCATCGGAAAATAAGAGTGACTCCAGGGTTTGTGCTTCTCTTTTGGCTTTCTCCTCTGCCTCAAGCTCATACAACCGCTCTTTTGTAAGTGAGTAAGATATGATTCGATATTCTCATGTAAGCTCATACAACCACTTTGTTGTAAATGGGTAAGCTCTAATTTGATATTCTTGTATAAGGCCCATTGCAGTAGTCTGTATTGTTTTCCCATCTAGACCTACGATAATCAAGGTTGGTATACCCTGAACTTGGAAGTAGTGAAACAATTTATTTTTTGCATTGTTTCGAAATGGAAAATCCAACCATTGCATGTTAGAAAACTTGAAATTCTTTAATATGTTTGTCACTCGAGAGAAACAAAACCTCAAAGGTCTTCCCTCTCTTCAAAATCTCATTATAAATCTTCACAAGCTGTCCAGTGAATTTCTACAGGGCCACACAATTGGGCTAAGAAATATAGTCTTAGAGTCTTCCCCACAAGCTCTGTTACATGAACCTACTAGGAAAAAACCAAATCGATAATGAGGCAATCATGAAATAAAATATGTGAACCTATTTTTCCTAAACCCTTACAGGATATAATCAATTGACCAATTCAATACACTTAATTCATGCATGATCTATTCTCTATGTTTTTAAGATCAATATCCCATTTCAATACATCCCTCCATCCTTACGTTCTCATAAAGAACCCAAATCCATATTTGCAAGCAAAAAAGAACACAAGTGAAAAGGGGAAGACACCCATCTTTCTTCCTCCATGGCCATGGACAAAATCTCGTACGTAAAACAACAAAAGGGACTCCATAGTGTATGCATCCCATGAGGCATCCCCTTTGGGCCTTCAGCTCATAAATCTCTCCACTGTAATAGCCTTGGTGAAAATTTCATGTAATAAAAGTAATAAAGGAAAAAATAGGACCATGGGTAACGAACACAGATTCCAAGATGAATGTTGGGCAAAGATATCTTAGTGGGCATCACTGGATGTGTGTTTTTGGCTAAGGAAATTGGCAAAGGCTAAGGCAAAGGAATTAAAAGGAAAAAATGCATTTTTCACACAATTATTTATGAAAATAAAGGAAAATAGGAGAAAAGAAAGACAAAAGGTCACAGGTTGCACATGAGGAGGAAAATGAAGAAAAATAATGGAAAATGAAGAAGCTAGAGGCCTCATTCATAAAAAGGCTTCTGAGGATCAGTTGGAAAGGTTGGTCATTGTTAGACCCTTAGGCAGTGTAAGCTCTTGATCAGTTCAAGTTTGCAGCTCTCTCATTATTCTCTCTCTCTCTCACTCACTCTTGGTCACTTAGATTTTCTTGGAGCACTCTAACTTTGGATCAAAGGAAGGAAAAAAAAGAAAAGGAAAAGGATGTCAAGAAAGGATCAAGGAAAGGAAAGTAGGATCAAGAAACTTCAGCAGGAATACTTGTAGGTAACATTTTGCATGTGTGATTTCCTAGATGGTTTGGACATGCATGGATTTGCATGTTGGTGTATGGTTCTTTTTCTATCGATGACATGGTTTTTCTGACTTATGACACTATTTTTCAGTCTAACCTTTCATTTTTTGGATGCCATGGTATGTTGGGATTTTTATTTCCATTTTTGAGCTTTGATTTTTTGGATGAATTTTGGAATTCAGAGTGGAGGTGGTCTCAAGTTCCATTCCCAAAGGCCTAGGAATCCCTTGATCGGTTTTGACAAGATACATGGTAAAGCTTGAGGGAGAAGTCTCGATTTAGGGCCTAGTGATCTGGGTTTGGATTGCGGTAAATCCAGACAAACTGGTCTCGGTTTAGGACCTAGTGATCTAGTTTGGATTGCAGTAAAGCCTGAGAGACAAGGAGATGAAAAATTCCTGAAGGATAGTGATGGATTTCGGATGGTGTTCCAAGTTCGATTCGATTATGATCGGAGAACGGGTTTTGGTATGGTCATGGTTTGATGAGGGTGGAGGTGGTTTAACCTCTGGATTTCCTTGATTGTTCTTGGATTTGTTGTTATATGAGATCCCATATTCATGCTTGGTGTTGGGTGTGGAGCCTGATTATCTTCTATATTCAAAAGTACCGCCACATTGGACCCCAGCTCAAAATGGGGGCGGCAACGCCGCCCAAAAAATATTCACTGCAGGGGTGGTCCAGGGGGGGGCGACTGCGACCTTTGGGAGCCCCCCCCTGGTGGGGGGGTTTCGGGGGCAGTGCCCCCAAAGCTAAAAACAGCTGTAAAATTTCCTTGTAAAAGTATAGTAATTTCTAGTAAATCTGGGCCATTCATTAGGCAGATGATCTGATGGTAGAACTTATGTTTAGTTTAGGGTTTTTTGTTCTAGAAGGAAACCCCTCTCTTTGTATGAGGGCATTGTATTTGAGGCTGTGAGATAGATGTGTATTCTGTGTGTGAGCGAGAAATAGAGAGGTGAGACTATGAGAGAAGACAGAGGATATTACAGCGGATTTGTTGTAGGTTGTGTCTCTTCATTTTGCTGGATAGTAGAAAGGAAGGACTAGCTGTTCAGGGTGGACATAGCCCAAACTGGGTGAACCACGTATACCTGTGTCTCTCTTGTTTTGTGTGTTTTCTATGTTTTTATTTCTGCAATATTTTATGTGTTCCATTGCTCCGCAATATTTAATATTCTAACAACTGGTATCAGAGTTGAAGGTCTATCTGGCTGATAAGCTCGTAGGAAAGAAGGGTTCCTAGTTCGAATGGGAGCAATGGAGGAAAATGGTAAGTTTAGGGTCAAGAAATTTAACGGCCAAAACTTCTCGCTGTGGAAGATGTAGATGGAATATTATCTGTATCAGAAAGATCTATACCTACCATTGGGCAGAAAATCAAAAAAGCCGATGGATATGGAAGATGAAGAATGGAACCTTCTCGATAGAAAGGCACTCGGAACAATATGGCTGTACCTTGCAGCGTCGGTCGCCTTCAACATTTCGAAGGAAACAACGACAGAGGGTTTGATTAAGGCATTGGAGAAACTATATGAAAAACCCTGGGCCTCAAACAAGGTATCTCTTATGAAACGGTTATTTAATATGAAGATGTCGGAAGGTGGATCTATTGCAGATCATTTAAATGATTTTAATACTGTTACAAGTCAGTTATGTTCTATAGGGGTAAACTTTGATGATGAAATTAGAGCTCTGTTATTCTTGTGCTCATTACCAGAAAGTTGGAATGGTTTGGTAATGGCCATTAGTAACTCCATTTCTGGATCTAGTACTTTAAAGTTTGATGATGTTGTCGGTGCTATCCTTAGCGAGGAAATGCGACGAAAAAGCTCCGGTGAGACATTGGGAAATGCTTTGAGTGCAGAGTCTAGAGGAAGAAAAATGGAAAGAGGAAAGAGCTCGGGATATCGTAGTAAATCGAGGAAAGGCAGATCGAAGTCCAGATCGGGGATAGTGTGCTGGAAATGTGGAAAGAAAGGACACTTAAAGAAAGACTGTAGATCTCGGAAGGGAAAAGAAGGAGATTCACAGCAAGAAAACAATCAT
>APFE031044254.1:0-10118 GCA_000404065.3 Pinus taeda | reverse complement strand
CCTCTATGATGAAGTAAATAAAAAGTTTGTTGTATCTAGAGATGTAATTTTTCTTGAATCATCCAAAACTGACAATGTTGTTGAGCAGCAACTTGATCATTTGGATAGATTCACAAAAGAAAAATCATTTCAAGAATTTGATAATCAGATTCCACATCTTGAACGGGGGATTCCTATACTAGATCAACATGTGGAATGTTCTTCTGAAGAACACTCTCCCCCGCATGAAACTCCAACAACGGATGATGCTTTAAGTGATGTAATTGATAGAATTGGGAGACTCAAACTTGATTCAGTCCCAACTCAATCAACAGAGCAGCCTGGACCATCTCAGGAAGGTCCCCCAAAGTGGCTGACAAAGACACTTGAAAGTGTTCATCTTGACGAAGTTGGAAAGACAGGAACCAGAAATTCAAACCGGAGAAATGGAGGTGATGTAGATGAATCTAATTCACATATTGATATGGATGTTTCTTATGATTGTGAATTGAACTTGTCTATAGATTTTGAACCAACTTCCTTCAAAGAAGCTTCTTCTCATGATGAATGGAAAGAAGTGATGCAAAAGGAGTATGATGCCCTCGTAAAGAATGACACTTGGAAACTGGTTGATCCTCCATTAGGAACCAAGCCAATTGGTTGTAAGTGGGTCTACATGAAAAAGTATAAAGCTGATGGCTCACTTGACAAGCACAAAGCTAGGCTTGTGGAAAAAGGTTTTGCATAGAAGGAAGGGGTCGATTATGAGGAGAATTTTCCCCCACAGCAAAATGGGCTACCATCTGGACACTCTTTGCATTAGCAGCTCAGAATGGTTGGAAAGTCCATCAAATGGATGTAAAAACTGCTTTCTTGAATGGAGATCTAAAAGAGAATGTTTTTGTGTCCTGGCCTGAAGGATTTGTTGTGAAAGGACATGAACATAAAGTATGCAAACTTGTGAAGTCCTTGTATGGCCTCAAACAAGCACCATGAGCCTCGTATGAAAAACTAACTGAGCATCTTCTGAAAACTCAATTTTCAATCATTTTGATCTTTAATGCCTGCAACTTTATTTGTCAAGAAAGTTGGCAAAACCGTTGTATATCTTGTGGTATATGTAGATGATCTTTTAATGACAGGGAACAATGAAAGCTACATTGCATCCATAAAGAAGGAATTGGGGAAATTTTTTGAAATGACTGATTTGGGCTATGTTCATTATTATCTTCGCATTGAAGTAACCCAACATCCGAAGTCCATATTTATTTCTTAAAAGAATACATTTGAGATTTGTTGAACAGTTTTGGCATGACAGAGTGCAATCCTCTTACTACTCCAATGGAACAAAACTTAAAGCTCACATCTATTGAAGGAAAATTTGAGGATGCAACAAAGTATAGACATCTTGTAGGAAGTCTCAACTGCGTAACTACTACTAGACCAGACATTTTATTGCTGTTGAAATCCTCTCCAGGTTTATGCAAAAGCCTTGTGAGGGACATTGGACTGCTGTAAAAAGAGTTCTAAAGTACTTGAAGGGAACTCAAGACTTTGGAATCAAGTACACACAGGTGGATGACTTTAGCTTGATCGGATACTCTGATTCAAACTTTGATGGAGACAAAGAAACTGGGGTATCTACTTAAGGATATGCTATGAGCCTTGGATCAGGAGCTGTCTCCTGGAGATCACGCAAACAATCAGTTCCAGCAGATTCCACAACAGAAGCAGAATACGTGGCAGCAGTTGAAGCAACAAAAGAAATTGTGTGGCTTAGGAAAATTCTTGAAGATTTGAAGGTAAAACAAGTACAATCAATTCCACTCATGATTGACAACACTTGTGAAATAAAGTTGGCCAACAACCCAAAGTTCCATGATCGAACAAAGCACATCAATACTAAATATCATCTGATTTGACATCATGTTGAGGCCAAAACAATCCATCTCCATCATTGTTCCACAAATGAGAAAATTGCAAACATCTTCACCAAAGCGCTTGGAAGAGAAAATCTTGAACTATTCAGAATGATGCTTGGACTCACCAACATCCCTTTAGATTAAGGAGGGGAATGCTGACACCTAATCCTTGTGATTGAGTAAATATATGTAAGTAAATAAATGAGAAATGCGAACAGTCATCGGGAGATGAATTGAACAATCTCTCCCTCATGTATATAATAGACCTACGCGATTGAATGAATACATGAATCAGTTTTCTGCCTAATGGAGTTACTGCTTGGCCTGAAAGAAGGGACAAATTATGAAAAGGGACCTGATGGAGTTTTTTTTTTCATCTCTTTTTAAAACTCACTAAATATGAAAAAGATATTGAGTTACTCTTGCATTGGACTCATAAAAATTAAATGACAAAAAACTTGTCACCATGACGAGACTGAGTTGCTCCTTCCTAGGACTCGTAAAACATACTAGGATGGGTTCATTCGAAGAATGAAATTATACGACAAGCATATACTATCCCCTTAAATATTGTGATTAAGAATAATTTGGGTACTCACTAGAAATAGTGGGGCAAAAGTGAAAGTGAAACATCTCTTGTATAGGAAGCATGCCGCTCCTAAACATGACACTGATCTATTTCTTGTGTCAGGTTTGGGATATCCTCACTCAGTCACTTGTCCTTCCTGGTTTGGTTGATCCATTTTACCTCTAATTTGACTATTCCACTTCTTCGTTATGAACCTTGGTCATATGTTGAGTCAAATGATACCACACTCCAGAGTCGTGTCACCGATATGTTCAAGATAAGTCCTATTTGTAGTTTACTACCTATACATTATCTGACCTTTTACCACAATCCTGACTCATACTTGTTTATTCCACTTTATTCCTTGTTTCATGTCGATGATGAGGGAATCATTATGACCCTCCTTCAAAGGGTCATTTCCTGTCGACTTCAACTAATTATCCAAGAAGAAGATTTAGAAACTCCCTTTCAGTACCTTAGAGCTTGCATGCCTTAATGGTAGAAGAGGGAGGAAAATGAAAGGGAGTGTCTCTATCTAGAGAGAATATTTACCTAGATAAAAGAGATAAAGTACATCCACAATTGAACAAGGAGGGGCTATAAGGGCTTGGTATGAAATTCAAGGCTCTGAAGTATGGCCCCTTTGATATATTGGAAAAGGTGGGTGATAGTTCTTATCGACTTAGGTTACTACCATATATGTGCATTTACTCAATTGTGAATGTAGAGTATCTAAAACTCTATGAGCCTTCCATGTTAGATGAAGAAGAGGAACAAGTCCTATCTTCTGTGGAGGATTTGGAGCTATATGCTCAGGTAGACTTGTCAAAGGATACAATTTTGTAGAAGAGGTCCAAAACTACAAAATAGTGGAAACATGACCTTTGGAAGATTGGGTTGAAAGGACAACTTCCAGATAAAGCTAAATGGTACACTAGAGAGAAGATGGAGGAAAATTGTCCTCACATCATTCAATAAAATATTTTGGGGATAAAAAGCATTGTAAAATGGGGAGGTGTGAATACTATTGCATCATTATATTGTTTGTTATCCATTTCGATGCTTTCAGAGTGGAAAAATTAGAGGAAATCAACTCTCAGGACCGTTTTTATTGGTGGGACCAATTTGGAAAATTAGGGTCTAAAACCTTCCAAAAGAATTTTGAGGCATAACACAACAATTTTTTTGGGGTAAAATTTTACCATTTTAATGTTGCACTATTTTCCCCTTATACACATAGAGACCTTTCCAACAACACAAGAGTTATGTCAATCAGATTATGTATGTGAAAGTTATGCCCCTCAAAAGTCAACCTTCATGTTTTCACCACCATAATTTGAGAGGATGCCATGTCTGTCCCGATTATTCATGAAAAATGGGCTAGCCATGTCATTATAATCTATTAGACTCTAGAAGAGTCTATATTGTAACTTTGGTTAAGGGTTGAGGTAGTCAAACCTAACCACTAGCAGACTATCAGGTTGTGTTATAACTAGGCCACTAGGAGGAAAAGGGTTTCCATTCTTTCAATTGAATTTGTTCCATAGTTGAGCAAGAAAAGAGGGATAGGAAGTAGAACACATAGAGAGGATTTTTGCATTGTATCAACCAATGAGCCACATTCCATACTACTTTGTACTCGCAACTATATTTCCATTTAGAGAAAGAGAGTGTAGCGACCTCACCTTCTAGCTAGGATTTTCTCTTTAAGTGGGTTTCCAAGTCATATATTATGTCAAATGTGTGTGAGCGATTTTGTTTCACTATTTTCTATTTTCACATAATTTTAATTCGCATGCATACAGTATTAAAAGTAATCTACATGTATGTAAATTTAAAGAGAAATAAAATTGTATGTTATGCAACCAACTCACAAAATAGAGGAAAAGATAGATTACCGACTTAAAAATTAGCCTCTTCAAGGGGGAAACCTCCTTTACATTACATAAATGAACAATTCTTGGATGATACAAATGATACAACCTCCTTGATATATATAGGAGTCTGAGGGTTCACAATATATTCAAATCCTACATTATAATAATAATGTAAAGGCACAACAATAACAATAGTGAGTGATATATAGGAACAATAATAACAATAGCGGGCTAAACTAATAATAAAAATAAGGGGAATACACTAGTATTATAGGGACCTAACATGCCCCTCTCCTTCTAAAACGTGTTTTCCTCAATGCTTGAGTAGTTTTGGATGCTTTTGTATAAAATTATCATCCTCCCATGTGGAATCTTTAGTGGGTAAGTTCTTCCTCTTAATGAGATACTCTGAAATTAATTAATTACATAGTTTTCAGGTTCTTGTTTTTGTGACTGCTTCAGGATCAAATATGATTTTTCCTTCTTCATCGATTTCTAGAAACATTGTTTGAACTAGGAGCTTGTCATTGATAACCTTCTTTAAGCATAAAATATAGAAAATTAGGCATACTCGAGAAGATGCAGGAAACTTCAATTTTTATGCCATAGTACCAATATTTTGCAACACCTTGTAAGGACCATAATACTTGGGTGATAATTTATTAGCCTTCTTACCTTGCTTGAGGAAAATTTGTTTGTATGGTTGTAGTCATAAAAATACCCAGTTACCTACATAAAAATTTCTTTCACTGCGATGTTGATCTGCTTGTTGTTTCATTCAATTTTGCACCAAAGTGAGGTTATCTTTTAAGAGTTGAAGAACTTGTTGTTGATGCTTGATGTGATCTTCCACTGCTTGATCCTTATATTTTTCTCTTAAATATGATGTGATGGATGGTGGATGATATCCATAAAGTGCCATAAATGGGGTAATTTTTGTTGTAGTATGGAAGGAAGTGTTATAGCACCATTCTATCAGAGGTAATAACTTAACCCATTGTGCTTGTGCACTTAATCAGATACAAAGCAACAAATATATCCTTCAAAAAAATTGTTCACTATCTTAGTTTTTTGTTTATATTGAGGATGATAATATGCGCTATGAGCTAATTAAGTACCAAGACAAGAAAATAATTTCCTCCAAGATTTCCAGTGAAAATGGGATCTTTGTCACTTAAAATAATATTTGGGTTTCCATGTAGCTTTTGAATTGTTTCCATAAATGTAGTAGCAACGACACTAGCTTTAAAAGGATGAGATAATGTCCAAAAGTGTGGATACATGTTAAGTCTACCAATTACCACCATGATGACACTCTTTCCTTTAGACTTGGGTAAACCAGTGATAAAATCCATTGAGAAATCCTCCCGATGCTAACTTGGAATGGCTAAAGGTTGTAACAGACCTAGGGTCTTAATTGTATCAACTTTATTTTGTTGGAAAACCAAACATTTTGCCATAAAATTCTAAATACTATATTTAAGGCCATCCCAAAAAATTTCCCTCTTGATCTCGTGGTAAGTTTTGTAAAATCCTAATTTCCCTCGTAAAGCAGAAGTGTGAAGTTCAAAAATAATATTTTGATTGAGTTAGGAATTCTTACAAAGATATAATAAATCTTTGTACATAATGAATCATTTTTCCAGCTAAATGTATTAGATATACTGGGATCTTGCTACAAATTATGAATGAGAGTTCACACTCTTCATCATTCTTCTATTCATCCATTTCTTCGGTTATCCTATCAGGTTGGATAATAGAAATGACACAAAAAATGCTTCCACATCCTCATCCTTTCTTGAGAGTGCATCTGCAACAACATTTTGCTTCACATTTTTTGTAGATGATTTCAAAGTCATAACCCAACATATTTGTGACCCATTTTTGTTGCTCTTATGAAGATAATATTTGTTTCAAAAATTATTTAAGACTATCATGATTTTTTTTTACCTTGTCGTGTCTTCCCATCAGGTAAGGTCACCATTTCTTTAGTGCACGTAGTATTGCCAACATTTCCTTCTCATAAATAGGGTTGTGTAAAAAATTTCCTTTGATTGGACGACTCTCAAAATAAATGGGTCTTAATTCTTACATTAAAACAACACCAATTCCATTTCTCGAGGCATAACATTCTACAATAAAGGTTTTTGTGAAGTATGGAGTAGCTAAAACCGGTGCTTGGCATATTGCCTCTTCAAGATGTTCAAAGGCCTTAGTTTCTTCTGGAGTCTAGGAGAATGCATATTTCTTTAGTAATGTTGCTAGAGTTGTTGATATTCTTTCATAATTCTTAAAAAGCATGCCATAATGCCCTGTCAACCTAAGAAATCCTCGAAAATGCTTTACGATTGTGGGGATTTTCCATTTCTTAATGAATTTAATTTTGTTAGGGTCTACCTTAACATCTTCATGAGATATAATATGACCCAAATATTCCACCTCTTGTATTCCAAAGAAAAATTTGGAGGATTTTGCATATAATTGTTTCTCCTCCAATAGTTTGAGCACCCTGTCAACATGTTGAACATGATCCTTCCAAGACTTGTTGTAGATTAGTATATCATCAAAATATACTAACACAAATTTTTAAGGAAGGGTTTGAAAATGGAATTCATTAAACCTTGAAATGTGGAAGGTGAATTAGTAAGGCCAAAAGGCATGAAAAAAAATTCATAATGACCCTCATGAGTTTTGAATGTTGTTTCTGAATGCCTTTAGTATTCATCCTAATTTGATGATATCTTGAACGAAGATCTAACTTGGTGAAGTAAATTGCGCCATGTAATCCATCCAATAATTCATTAATGACATGAATGGGAAATTTATATTTAATAGTGAGCTTGTTGAGCTCCCTATAATATGGACATATATGTCTTCATCCATCCTTCTTGTGCACCGATAATAGTGGAGTAGAGAAAGAACTTTGACTAGGTTGAATTATACCAACCTCTAGCATTTCTATAACCATACATTCAATTTCACTCTTTTGGCCATAGGGATATCAAGAATGTTTAATGTTTGGAGGAACATTTCCTGGAATCAAATGAATAGCATGATCCTAATCAAGAATAGGTGGGAGGCCTTTGGGAGTCTCAAATACCTTGGAATGATTGTCCAATACTTTTTCGAGATCTGGAGAAATAGATGATTTCGATGTTCGACCCTCTAGTGAGCACAATTATGCTATTACATCCTGTTATTCTTTATTTAGAAGTTTTTTCATGCCATTAGAGTTGATTACCTTTCCTGGTTTCCTTGTGATAAACCTTAATTCAAATTCCTTTCCTTTCCAAAAGAAATTCAAGAAACATTCTCGAAAATTAAAAGCTATCATACCCAGATATTGTAACCATTAGACTCCTAGTACAACATCAACACAACCCATTGGAATGGAAATAATTGGACTATTCAATACATATTCCCCCATGGCTAGCTTGATATTATGGTTCTTTCCAGAACAATTTATAGTTTCTCCATTTTTAACCATCACTTGATACTCTAGTGCTAGATACAGGAAGTAATTCAATTCCTTGGATATCTTACAATGAATAAAATTATGGGTAATAATCAAATCAATCAGAATTATTATCTTTTTCTTCTTGATATATCATTCCATCTTGAGAGTTTGAGGAGTGGTAATTCCCACCAATGCATTATAAGATATGGTCAGATTCATGTATTCTTTATTTGGGGTTGGTTCCAGATGTATATCCTCTTCTTTTGATGTTTTTTGTTCCTTTTCTTCCTCCTCTTCACAATCTATGTAGAATAATTTCTTCTCAGCACACTTATGACCTTTAGTGTATTTTCTATCACAACTGTAACAAATCCCTTTTCTCTGTTTTCCTCCAATTTTTTGTTGTCAACCTCTGTAGGGTGTGGAAGCTAGGACAACAACATTTCCAAATTCATAGTTGTGAGTGGCAGACTTCCTTGTTGCCATAATTTTTGCTTTCAAAGTTTTTTTCCTCCCTGAATGCCTTCTCCAATGAATCAAGTTCCCAAAGGCGAACCTCATGTTCGATGTTATATTTTAAAGTCTTTATGAAGATATCAATCCTATGCTCCTATGGAATATCAGTAACCCTAATATTCAATTTTTGAAGTCTTCAATGTGCTCCGCCATTGAACCCTTTTGTTTGAGATTTATCAATTGGCTAAAGAAGGTGTTGCTATTGTATATCATACTGTGCTCTCTTTCTTCATAAATATGACCAGGTTGACAATGGTTTATGTGAACAAAGCCATAATATATTCATACAAATCGATTGGGATCTATAAATATAAAGAATGAAATACATAGCTTTGTGAGTGCACATCAGTAGATCAAACTATCGCGTCCATTTTCAGTATCAATTGTTACTAGATCCTTGCCACAAAACTTCATCATATCGATATTTGAATGTGGTTGGTAATGTATTAAACCCAAAATTTAGAGTTATTAAAATCATGATTAATATTCCTTTTTATTATCTCATCATGAGTTTCATAGATTCCTTTATCACAATTAGGAGAATTATCGTAGAAACTTTGTCAAACTCCTTCAAACCTTTCATTTCTGCTTTTAAGCCATCCTTCAAACATTTCATTTTTTATTCTAAAGAATCCATTTTCCCTTTTAAACCATACATATTAACATTCATTGTCACTTCCAATTAATTTTGGTTACTATTTGTGAGAGTGAAATTTGTTGCACATGGTCTCATAATTTTGATATATCATGTTGCATTTATTCCTCTTCTCATGTGTCATATAAGAGATTTTTGTTTGCTTACTAGGTGTGTCCATTTTTTTAATTTCAGGCATTTTTGAATTCAACAATGATATCTATAATTCTCTTTTCCCTTTGAATCACTTCAAACTTAGTTTTGAGACAAAATTTATGCAAAATTTAAAACAATTACATGTGATTTATGCCGAAGCTACTCTTTCAACCATTATGAATCACAAAGGCCTCAATTCAACATATTTTTCTTGTTTTTTAGGAGCTCGATATTGAAATTGTTTTATATGTGTAATTTTGTATCTCAAAGGTATACAATTTCATCCTTTCGTATCCCTCTGAGTGATTTTTCTTTCTAACCACACAAGTTAGACCAATATTGTATTCTTCAAGAAATCATTATGCCCAATATCCCACGATGACTCGACTATTGACTAGTTCAGTAGAGCTAACTTGTATGGAGTGCCCCGTGTCATTATTTTGACCTTCATCTCTTAAAATGATACAAAAAAATATATAGTCCATGCATTTTCGGCCACTTTTTACAAACATCAAATCTGATGCCTGAAGAGAAACTTATGACGATTTTCCCTAGATCACATGTTTGAGATTAAATTCTGGAGCCTGCAAAAACCCTAACTTCCTTGGATCATATCTTTGAAAATATAGTCAACGAATATCTTAAATTCATAAAAACATTCATTAATATTTCGGCTCCACTTGGTTGCAATTTCAGATTTTGAAGCCTCATAGAAAGAAAGCTAAAGTTAAAATTCCAAAATGGCATGTTTGAAGAAGCGAAACCCTAGAATCCAAGCTCTGATATCAAATGTTATGCAACCTACTCACAAAATAGGAGAAAATATAGATCAACGACTTAAAAATTAGCCTCTTCAAATGGGAAAACTCCTTTACATTAAGTAAATGAACAATTATAGGATGATACAAATGATAAGACCTCCTTGCTATATATAGGAATCTAAGGGGTCATAATATAATTAGAGCCTACATAACAATAATAATCTAAGGGCACAACAATAACAATAGTG
>APFE031044249.1:76340-119433 GCA_000404065.3 Pinus taeda | reverse complement strand
ATGGTAATGCACTTGAGCATATATACTTTGATGGAATTATCTGATACAGGCCCTTTTGTTGTTAAGTTATAAATTATTTATATATATTTGAACAAAATAGCATACCTACACCATTACCATTTAAACCCAAATTCATTTCCCGCCGACCATTATTTCGAGTCATGGAAAAGCTTCAATACATAGATTGTCATTGACAGAGGTTCTGGTTTGGCAATTAAATGCCCCACCCAACCAATTTCTGTATTTATACTCGTCCATATCGTGTTTGAGAGACTTAGGCATGGATGATTAGACTGTACCAAGGTGAAGCAGAAGCTGAGATAGTGTGAGAGTCCATGAGTCGCAAGAGAAGAGAGGTGAAAGTTTTATCATGGCGGGTATCAGCAGCAAGAACAAGGCTATCGTGTTGGTCGGAGTAGTTGTCATTTTTCTGGTATCTATGGAGATGATGGTGATGCAGGCAAAATCTTCCGGCATAAGTTTTGGAACAGTCACTTTGGATCTGAGTCAGTGTGTTGGATATCTGACGTTCGGCCAGGGGAAACCAACCCTTGGTTGCTGCGGAGGAGTGAAGAAATTGGCAGGTCTGGCCACCACCGCCCCTGCAAGGAGGGCAATGTGTAGTTGCCTGAAGAGTGCGTATTCCCAATTCCCAAATGTTAAATCAACTGCTGTCTCTAGTCTCCCGGGCTCCTGCGGTGTTAATCTTCCCTTCAAAATTTCTCTACAGACCAACTGCAACACGTACCTTACCTTCCCTCCCTTGTTATGATTTTAATTTCCATGTACCGTTTATCTCTGTGACTGATTTTCCCATTCTGATTCTAATTTTGTTTTGCTTTTGTTTTCACGGGTTGCAGGACCAATTGAAAGGCTTCTCGGTTATTGTTGCACTGCCGGATGCAAATATGCATATCTAGTACTACCTAGAATGTGGAGTTAATTAGTGTAGTGTTATTATCTTCTCTATGTATGGTGATCACTTTCGTTGTGATCATGACAGGAATAATGTCATCAAATATGATGAGAATTAAATAAAATGTATACGGACTTATACAGTTGCGTTCATATGGAAATAATGGTTCATAATGTGTTTTTTTTCTTCTTCTTTTTAATTCTACTTTGTATCATTTATTTATATTTTGATGCTATATGTTTCATTTATTTATTCCTTTCGCATTCGAAACAGAAATGGGCGAAAGCCTACCCATCTGGAAAGTTCTCGTAGATAAATCCTATTTTCAGGGATATAGAGATCTATTTTCAAGAGTTTGTCCACACTCTCGCTCAGTTCTTTGAAGAGATGGATGAATGGAATTTGGGTTAACTGAGCAATTCCAGTTTAAGATATTGATGATGAGGTTGGAGTCACTGAATAGCTGAATAGAATCCAAATTTTAGGGTAACGCAAATTTAAAGCAAAGAAAATAATTCATTAGCAGCCCATGATTCTTTTTGCAAGAACCCCTGTAGAAGAAGCACTTGCTAATGGCTTCTTTTTGCAAGAACCCCTGTATAAGAAGCACTTGCTAATGGCTTTGCCTACTTAAAAGAGGCCTCATGGATTTGGATTGTTCTTGTCCATTTAAGGTCTTATTAAATTCATATAGTCCGATCTGAGAGGAGTCAGTGGTATTGATCTGAGAGGAGTCAGTGGTATTATTATCAAGTTTTTATCTAACCAAATGCCCCCACATGGACAAGGAAGGATGAGCTCTTCCAGGCTTTAGAGAATATAGAAAAACAGATCACGGAATCATGTTTTAATAGTCATTGCACGTTAATTAGACAATTAGATAAGTCCAAATAGCATTCTAGTTCTTTCCAGGCTCGCTGCAAGTACATACAAATTCTTTTTCCAAAAATGCAACATTGTTTATGTTAGGAGTAGCAGGGGCTGGAGTTCTTGCACTATATGATCAACTTCAGCTACTAGTTCTGAGTAAGTCGAACAAGTCAATATTGATATGTAGCGGATGCATGGACATTGTTTGAAAAAATGCCTGAACGAGATGTGGTGTCAAGGAATATTGTGATTGTTGGATATACAAAAAATGGGTATTGTTAGGAGGCATTAAGGCTTTATGGCCGGATGTAATGGACAAATATAGAGGCAGATCATGTTACCTTTGCCAGTGTACTTGGTGCGTGTGCTGGCCCATAAACTCTACAGCAAGAAAACACAGTGGCTTATAAGATGTTGAAACGAAGCATATCCAGTTTGCTTCAGAAGACAGGTGCAACAGTGAATGATGTGCATGCATCAAATGACCAAAGTTCTACATTTTAGTTTGTGAAAATCACAATACAAAAATATTTCAGTCTTGCCATTATTCTTACATTGGCAAGGTTTTGAATTTTAGTTGTTCAAGAAAACTATTTTTAGTATGTAGTATGTACTATCTATTTGTGATGATTGTCAATATGAAAAATAATTTGTCTTCCTTCCCTTTTGTTCTAATGTCTTCTCTCTCAATTTCATAGTCTTCCTTGATTGAAAGAGTTGTGGGTACATCTGATCCCTGACAATCATTTAGTTCAATATTTAATGGCCTTGAAGCTCCTAAACCCAATTTCATGTTGTTCTTCCCTGTACAATAAAAATGGTCACATACCAATCACTATTTCTTTGACAACAACAGTGTAAACACAAGACGTAGCATAGAGAAAATGTCTTAAATTCAAGATATTAAAAGGGACGAATGCAAGGTTTTAGAGACAATTCAAATTGATCAAAAGAAAGATGCAGGAAAATGTGATATTTTCAAAGGAAAATGGATCATGGCCCAAAAGGGCCTATACAGAGACAAGACCTATCATATATTCAATGGATAGCTGCTCTGACATAGAATACTTGTAACAGAGATGGAAACCAAACTGTTGCACCTTGCCTTGTTTCAATTTTAACATCGTTCTTAGAATTCGTAAGAAGCTGTGCACTTTTGTTTTGCAACGCCATATCATGTGAATTGAAGATTCACATTTGGTTTCATATATTATTGATCTATGAGGTAAACTCCCCTACAAATGCTCGCAAGAAATTTATAGCATTTCGTTTGCAGGTATACATGAAAGGATAATTGCACAAATGTAGCCATAATTATAGATATGAATTTTAGTTTGATGATTTAATTCCATGTACCATGTTTAAGTCTAATTAGATTGTTCATGTTCTTGGAAAAATGACTCTTGAGTTTTCATAGAAATTGGATTGATCAGACACTGATGTCTAATCCTCAAGTATACCGGTTTTGTCTCTGGCTCACGGCGAGACGTGAAAATTAATATTATGAAGCTACTACCTACTATACAATTTCTAATTATTTTGGCCTCCAAGGATTCTGCAGCTCAATATCAGATGTAATATCATAAAAGCACAGGGGAAGAGCAATGGAGTTTGATTTAGATGTTTACAAGTAAGAAATATGACATAAAATCTACATTCTTGCTCATGTTCTGAGCTTGTGATGTTACTTCTAGCAACTATGATGGATCTCACATAAAATTTTCTGTCAAGTTGTTTTTCTAAAAACAAGTTATAGCAACACCATCCATGCTTTTCAACAGATTGTGTGCGAGGAGGGCCTCTGTGCCCTCTTCAGAGGAGTAACAGCTAATATTATGTTAGGAGTAGTAGGGGCTGGAGTTCTTGCACTATATGATGAGCTTGAGCTACTAGTTTTGAGTAAGTCGAACAAGTCAATATTGATATGTAGCGGTTGCATGGACAGTGTTTGACAAAATGCCTGAACGGGATGTTGTGTCATGGAATACTATGATTGTTGGATATACTAAAAATGGGTATTGTCAGGAGGCATTAAGGCTTTATGGTGGGATGCAATGGACAGCTATAGAGGCGGATCATGTTATCTTTGCAAGTGTACTTGGTGCGTGTGCTGGCCAAGAAGCTCCGCAACAAGGAAACAAGGTGCACGGCCATGTAAATAGAAATGGGTTTGACCTAGAGGACCCTGTAGGGAATGCTCTTCTTACTATGTTATGAATGTCCTAGCTTCTACACATGTTTATTATTCCCTACATTAGTGTTCCTTGGCCTTGATTTATAGTATATCAGAAAAGTTTATGAGATATTTTACAATCTTAAGCCCAATGCACGCCTTCTCATATAACAATCACATTGTCCAAGATAAATCAGTTTGTCAGATAAATTTTGTATCTTTTGGGTGAATTATGTTAGGCCAAGTAGAATCTGCCATGCATAGCTTCTCTTCAAATCTTCTACACGTAACCTTAAATAACTATGCTCGAAATACTGTCTATACCAATGAAATGTGATCGCATGATGTGTCACCATTGGCATACCACCCAGCAACACTGCATTATGTAAATTGCTAGCAATACTATACTCAATGTAACCCCTATTCGACATTTTTTTGTAAAATTATGGCCGATATGAAGAAATGAATCAGGGAGAAATTCAATCTGTCTTATGAAAATGTCACTTACTATCCAGGTATGTTTTTCCTATGTATGCACCCTAGATTACACCGAACATAAACCGATACACATCAAATATTTTACTAATCCCCTCTACTTTTGCATTTGTCCATTTTTCTCTATCAAACATGTGCTTGTCACAAAAGGCAAGTAATTGCTTTTGCTTGTAGTCATACTATTTTGTATGAGACGATTTGCAATTAGCGTTGCAATAATCAGTGCAAGAACACAATCCATTCGAAAAACAATGGAAACAATTTGCATCTCTTACAACAATTCCCTTCCCAGTGATCATTGGAATGAGCTTTGTGGCATTGTGGCAACACCCTCAAATGCGAAGGTTCTTGGTAATCTGGATAGCTGATCTAGGCATTTGTTGATGATAAAAAATAAACACCAGTAAAGAAACAAAATTGCATAAAATTTGGACTTCTTTCTTCTATGCTATTGTTTCTTATGTCATTTACATAAAATTTTGACTTCTTTCTTCTATGCTATTGTTTCTTATACCATTGCCTTACGGCGTTTCTTTTGCAACAAGTGGTGCAAATGCTAGTTATAATATTTGATCCCTTAAACGTCTGAACAAATTGGAAAGAGGACAGTTACCAGGTTGTGCAACAAGTGTATAATAGCCACAGCTACCATGTCCAACCATTCATGTTTGTGATGGAGAAATTCTTAATGTCAAAGCTTATAACAAAGCTGGGTACAATGCCACTCTTCACTGGTATGTCTCTACAACTTGATAAATCATATTTCAGAGCTTGAGTACATATGCTATTGTTATAGATAGGTTTGGTGATATGTGTTATAAGAGTTTTTGTTGCATATTATGGTTATAATGTATTCAAGAGATTGTTGCAGCATAGATAGGATTAACTAATTAAAAAATTCAAAATGATTCAAATTTCTAATTTTCCTGCCTATTTGTTACTATCCTAAGTTATATTTTATTTTGAAACTAATATATATATGAAAACCTAGTGGAGTTGTTAATATTTGCCATTGATAGGAAACTTAATATATATATATATATATAGATAAACCTAGTGGAGTTGTTGTTAATATTTGCCATTGACAGGAAACTTAATATATACTTTAAACCACGGTAAACTTTAAAAAACTAATTCTGAAAAACAAAATCATAGTTTCATTTTATCATAGAACAATATGCTTCTTAAAACTAACACCCTTAGCTAGTGAATGAAAATGCTGAATATTCCCATGCAATCCCATGTCAATCTGCTAGTTTTTAGCAGGTGAATGAAAAAAATAAATATTGCTACGCAATCATGTGCAGGTATTGGTAAACGTTACAAACAGTAACTAGGATCCCCATGAAATTATGGATTCTATAGAGGTGTCGTGATTTTTCCAACATGAATATGTAACTAACAAAATCACATCAACTAGTAAAAAATATTTTCACAAATTATAACCAGTGTCGCCTGAGAGATTTAAACTCTCTCCTCGTGTTTGTGCTTGGCAACGTATTTTGTTACTGCTCCTGCTCGGATTTGGTTATAGAGCGCTCCTGTGTCAAGTGTTTTGGCAGAGATTTCTGGTATCGCTCCTCGACCAGGTAGTATTTAGAGATTGCTCCAACTTTTTTTTTAAAGAGATTTTTAGTATCACTCCCATAACAAGTAGTATTTGTTGGCTCCCTGTTAATGGTGGTGTAGAAGGTCAACGCTCCGTGTGTGTTTAGTGGCATGTGCTTAAATCTAGAAATGTGTCTGCCTGCGGGTTTTGGTGTAACGACAATCGTGACTCTAACAAGTGGTATCAGATCCAGAGGACTAAGTTCGAAACACACTGGGCTCGGGTTGGGGGGAGATTGTTGGCTCCCCGTTAATGGCGGTGTAGAAGGTAAATGCTCCCCATGTGTTTCATGCCATGTGCTTAAATCTAGCGATGTGTCTACTTGCGGGTTTTGGTGTAACAACGATCGAAACTCCAACAATACCATATTTGGAGATTAAACAATTGCGCCTTTGGTAGTTAGTTAGATGTCCATTTCACATTAATTAATAAGACTTCGTCCATTTGCCATAGAGTAATCACATTAATAAAAGATTCCTTACGACGTTAATTTCATTTCCTTTACCCATTTCACATTAATTAATAAGACTTCGTCCATTTCCCATACAGTAATGACATTAATAAAAGATTCCTTACGACGTTAATTTCATTTCCCTTACCATTGTTAATCAACACAGCTCGCTTGTTTACTGGAAAAATTTATCCATTGGCCGGGAGATATGAAACTGTCATACATACCATGTATGCATATTGGTCAATCACTGAGTTAATGATTAACCTAGTGAGTTTTTTTAATATTTAGGGTTGGATCAACACCCTCATTAATGGGGAGCGCAACAACCTCCCCCCTTAACCCTAGCCAGGTGTGTCTCAAACTCGAGACCTTTGGCTTTGATACCACTTGTTATAACCACGATTTCCATTACACCAAAACCCATAGATGTTAGTAAATAGACACATGCTAGATTTAAGCACATGCCACAAAACACACAGGGAGGGTTGGATCAACACCGCCATTAACAAAGAGCACAACAATATGGAAGAACGCCCAAAAATATAATGTTAAGAATTTTAATTATCACCTTTTCAATTCGACATTCACATCGCCATTGCTGCGGGATCATCATGTTTGTTCTAGTTTTAATTTGATTGCTTTTCTTGAAAAAATTTGGCCGTAGTCTTTTTCTATATTTATAATTTAGATTGTTTCAAGAATAAATTGAGATTATATTACAACATTGGTATTAGCAAATGTAGTTGATTTAATTAGACTATAAAATATGGAAAATATTTTTAATTGAGACAAATTTATAGACTATGGTTTATGTTAGTTGATGATGGTTAAAAATAGTTATCAAAGATGAATATCATTAAAAAGGACTTTTGAAGTTGATTGTAATCAACTATTAACATAACAATATATTTATGTTACATTAATGTAATATTTATTATTGATGATTGTTACATCATTACATTCATGCTACATAATTAATGTTCATCATGGTTGACCACTTTTAACTATAGTTGATGTTGCATTAATGTTAATATTAATTCATCTAGATCTATTTTAACTTTGTATCTACCAAAAATTGAAAAGATCAAATCTCAAAAATTTAATTTTTTTTTAAATGAAATAAAATTTAATCCTTTGTAAACTCTTGATATATATATTTTAAATTAAAATGAATCTAAACTAATATATAATATTTTTTATTAATATAAATTTAAATTTTTTATTATCTAGTAATCTTTTTCATTTAAATTCTATCTTGATTGTTATTTTGTTTATTAATAAAAAATTTGACCGAGATCATTCTTATTTTTGTCCCTTTTAACAGTGTATGTCATCTTTTATTAATAAATAGTTTGATAAAGATTATGTTCGATAATAATTATTATTGAGTAGTTTTTTATTTGAATTTACTTTTCATGTTATTTTTTATTTTTATACACATAAATTATGTAAAATTAATTTAATGTCTACTTATGAATTGACTTATTATGAACTGACCTACGTTATGCTCTTAACCTGCAAGACAATACCAGAATACCAAATATGCGAAGAAATATACCCAGAACATAGAACAGTGAGAAACAACAGCAAGTATTTTATTATTCAGAAAGCAATGTTCACTTGCCTCTTCGAGGGGGCAACCTCCAATAGAGCCGAGCTCAATTACAAAATAAGACATGATGCCCCTCGGAGGGAGTCTCTATCCTTTATATATGCTTCATACATGCAATACCATGGAGCAATACCATGGTTCTTATTAATACCATCTATCTAATACCATGGCCCATTTGCAACTAACTGTGGTCCCACCTTTAAACGCGGGTTAAGCACTTACAATTATTAATATGGGCTTTATTGACTCTTTACTTAACTATAACTATGACTCAATCCTACTACATAAATAAGGGGGTTAAGGTGGGACCCTAACATGCCCTTCCCCATAAGAATAGCCTTGTCCTCAAGGCTAAAGTTGCGGAAACTGCTGAAGAATAGTGGTTGGTTCCTAGGTTGCATCTTCTGGAGACCTGCCTTTCCACTTGACGAGGACTTCCTTGATCATGCGGCCACGCAGGTGCCATTCTCGTGTGTCCAGGACCTGTTCAGGTTGGAGCTAGATTGACCCTTCTTCATCCAGTTCAGGTAGATGGGTTTGAATTATGCAATTGTTACCGATCACTTTCTTGAGGCATGAGACATGGAAAACTGGATGGATTTTTGCAATGGGTGGTAAATCTAGCTTGTAGGCCACTTCTCCAATGCACTGAAGTACTTGATACGGTCCATAGAATTTTGGAGATAGTTTCTGACACCCCTTGTCTTTGAGTGATGTTTGCCTATATGGTTGCAGCCTCAAGAATACCTAATCTCCTTCTTGAAATTGGCATTCTAAGTGATTTTGATCTACTTGTTGCTTCACGCGGTTTTGAGCTTGATGAAGATTCTCTCTAAGATGGGTGAGCATGGTTGTGCGGTTCTGTAGGAGTTGATCCACTGCTTGTACCTTTGAGCACCCCTTGATATAAGAAGTAGGGGAAGGAGGGAGTTGACCATAAACTGCTTCATATGGTGTCATTTTGGTGATGGCATGATAGTTGGTGTTATACCACCATTCAGCTAGAGGTAACCACTGTACCTAGAGATGTTGCTTTTCTGAAGTGAAACACCTAAGGTAGGTTGCTAGACATTTGTTGACTGTTTCAGTTTGACCATCAGTTTGTGGATAATAGAAAGTACTGAGCTTTAGTTGGGTACCTTGTAGCCTAAAGAGTTCTTGCCAAAAATTACTGGTTAAGACCTGGTTACGATCACACACAATGGAAGTGGGCATGCCATGCAATTTGAAGATCTAATCCATGAAAGATTGAGCGACCAAAGTTGGTGTAAAAGGGTGGGTTAGGGTGCAAAAATGAGCATACTTAGAAAGTCTGTCCACCACCACCATGATGACTAACTTGTTCCTGACTTTGGAAGACCTATAATGAAATCCATAGAAACCTCCATCCATATTGATGTCGGGATGGGCAATGTTTGTAATGTACCTGGTGCTTTGACAATCTCTCATTTGTGGCGTTGATAGACGTCGCATTCCGCTACAAAAGTAAGAATGTCCTTTTTCATTCCTGTCCAAAAAAATCATCTTCGAGTGTGAGCATAGGTCTTCTGAAAGCTTGAATGTCCTGCAGTGGGGGATGAGTGCAACTCTGCCAAAATGTGGCTTTTGAGGGTGGACGTTGGTGATAGTACGACTTTGTCCTTGTAGCGCAAAATCTCATCCTGCCACGAGTAGCCCTTGGTGGAATATGGATCCACCTGCAATTGAGTAATGAGTTGGGAGAGCGAGGGATGTGAAAACCATTCCCTGCAAACCCCATCAATCCATTCTGGAATGGGAAGGGAAATTGTGAGCAGGGTACTTTCGTCCTCAATTTGGCGAGATAATGCATCAGCTACAATATTTTCATGCCCTTTCTTGTAAATTATCTCATAATCATATCCCAGCATTTTGGCGAGCCATTTATTTTGTTGTGGTGAGGATAGGCATTGCTCCAAAAAATATTTAAGACTTTGATGGTCTGTGTGGACTTGGAAGCATCGCCCCAACAAGTAAGGTCGCCAGGTATCTACTGCATGTAAGATGGCCAACATTTCCTTCTCATAAGTAGATTGCCCAGATTCTTCCCACTTAGTTGTTGTCTTGTGAAGGCCATCTTACCCAATACCTGTACCCGAAGCATCACATTCAATGCAAAAGATTTGGTGAAGTCGGGTAGTGCTAAGACTGGAGTGGAACACATGGAATTTTTTAGAGTTATAAAGGTCTGTTGTGCTTCATCATTCTAGAGGAATGAATTTTTCTCAAGGAGTTGAGTGAGGGGCCTTGCAATGCGACGATAGTTGCAGACAAATTTGCGATAGTAGCCCGTGAGACCCAAAAATCTTCTCAGGCTCTTCAAGGTCTTAGGTTGAGGGGAATCCTGCATTGCCTGGATCTTTTTGGGGTCCACCCTGAAATGTTCACACCCCACAATGTGGCCCAAATACTCAACTTCTTCCATGCCAAAATAACACTTGGACATCTTAACAAATAATTTATGCTCGCAGAGCAGGTGCAAGAGCTGATCTACATGCTGAAGATGTGCGGCCCAAGTGCGACTGTAGATGAGGATGTCATCGAAGAAAACAAGGACAAATTTTCTGAGATATGGTTTGAGCAGGTGGTTCATAAGGCTCTGAAAAGTATATGGGGCATTACAAAGACCAAATGGCATGACTACAAACTCATAATAGCCTTCATGAGTTCAGAAAGTAGTCTTTGGAATGTCAACTTCTTTCATGCGAATTTGGTGGTAGCCTGAACGAAGATCAAGCTTAGTGAAGAATTGAGCCCCATTTAGTTCATCCAGCAAATCATCAACAACCGGGATGGGAAATTTATCTTTGACTGTCAACTTATTGAGGGCCTTGAAGTCTAGACACATACACCATTCCCCATCTTTCTTGAGCACCATGACCACCGGTGATGAGTAAGGACTAATGCTGGGATGAATGACGCATGCTTCCAAAAGTTCCTTGATTAATTTTTCTATTTCATTTTGGGTGAACGGATATCTATATGGGTGCACATTTGGTGGTTGGGCCCCTGGGACCAAAGTGATGCTATGATCATTTTCCCCTCTTGAGGGTGGAAGCTCATGAGGCTTCTGAAAAACTGGTAGATGGTTATTTAAGATTTGTTGCATCTCAGGATGAATCGGAAGAGAATTGGGTTTGACGGCCTCGATGGCAGTAAGTTGAGCTATAACTCCATAATGGCCCTTTTTTAACAATTTTTCCATCCTATGTGAGCTAATGATAGAGGGAGCTCCCGCTTGGAGTTCCGGAATGGTATGTGTATGGTTCTTCTGCTTAAATCTCATATATAACTCCTATAAATCCATTTTGATTGGGCCTAGTGTCTGAAGCCATTCAGCACCAAGGACAATGTCACGCCCTCCCATGTGGATGGCAAACATGTGGGTCTTTAACTAATAATCCCCCATTTGAAGTTTGACATTTTCACAACGGCCGTCACATTTCATTGTTCCCCCATCCGCAATTTGGACTTGGAAGTTAGAAACTGCATGTACAAAACAATGCACTGCTTTCGCGACTCTTTGATGGATAAAATTATGTGTACTTCCAATATCAATCAAGACTACCACTGGGCGATGCTTAATAAAATCTTTGATTTTGATAGTTTGAGGCGAAGAAATCCCTGCCAAAGCATGCAGCGAAATAATTGGTTCTTCAAGGACATGGTCCTTCTAGTTGTCCTCTTCTTCCTCCTCTGGTTCCTCAAGTGGTGGGGCTTCCTCTGATGAGTTGTGATCAGTAGCATCAATTTGAAAGAATTTGGGCTCCTTGCATTTATGACAGGGGGAGTATTTTTCATCACAGTAGTAACATAATCCCTACTTTCTTCTTTTTGCCATTTCTACAGGTGACACCTTTTGAACCTTAAGTGTTTGGGTAGTGTTGTGAGCCTGTGGGGGGTGACCCTTAGAGGTGAAATTTAGGAGATTGAACTGGGCAGCTAATGCACGTTCAACTTTACCAGCTACCTTGCAAGCCTCCAACCATGTGGGAGGGTGGTGCAGTCAGACATGAGCTTGTATGGCCTCTTTAAGATCACTGATAAAACATTCCATGTAGAACTCATCTTGTAGAACTAAAGTGCGAAAAGCTAAGGATTCAAAGGCTGTAATATATTCATCCATTGTGCCAGTCTGTCAGAGCTTAGTGAGATGACCCAAAAAGTAGAGTCATGGTCAAAGCGATCCATAAGAGATTTTCTCAATGTGTCCCAAGTCAAGGGCCTTCCATTGCAACGTTGATGCCATTGCCACCATTGCCATCTTTCATTATCCAAGTACATGCTCCCCACCATAAGTTGAGTGTCATTATTCAAGATGTAATTCAAATTGAAATATTTCTCCATTTGTGCTATCCACGCTGCTGGGTGAGAGCCATCAAATTGATGCATATCCGGCTTGGGTGGTCGTGGACGGGATTGTTGGTGGGTGCCTCAAAGGTGAAGGGAGTGGCTAGACTCACCCTCACTGTGTTCATTGCCAATATATGCCTCCTTGCGGGCTTCCACCTTTCCCTTAGAGAGTGTTGTAGTTATTTTCACCAGCTGGTCTTGGATGTCTTTCAAGGATTGTTCAAGTTTTTCAATCTTCTTATTGGCCATATCCTGAGCACTAGTTTCTACCATGCACCGATCTGATGTACTTGAAATTTGGGACCGACTGAATTTTTTTTGGGCACTAACAATTGAATGGTACCACCTTTCTCAGCTCGTCGTCCTCATTCTTATGGGCTAAGTCACCAATAAGAGCCCCGGGGGGTCTCAGACATTTTTTTTTTCCTCAAAACTCCTAACGGAGTTTTACTCCTTGCTTAGGAATACTACAGTCACCAAATCTCCGAAATGTCAATGCTGCCAAAAGTCCTATGAAAATCACGCCCAGGTATAGGAACCCACACAACTACTCAGATCTGGAGGGTAGATCTGATGGATTTGAGAGATCTGAATGGATGATTGGAGAGATCTGAACGGCGGAACAGATTGGTACTACAGATCTGATGGATCTAATAGATCTGAATGGTTGTTCTGATAAATCTGAATAGCGGGACTGATTGCAGCTGCTGCTGTAAAGCCCCCACTTGCAAGATCTGATCTAGCATAGATTATGTTTGATCCAGAGATAGAGAAGGGAACTATGGTCTCGAGGAGTGTTAGGTGCTACAGATTGCAATATACATACGGGTCTAATAGTAGTACTCGGCCCAATGTTTCAGGGCACTAACTAAGGAGGATCAACCGTACCCTTAGCCGTACAACCCGACTACCCTATCGTACAGGTGAGTAATCTATCCAAGTGTTGTTCTCAGTGTACTGTAGTAGCAAGATGGCCTACGGTTTATATATGGTGAGGTTTCAAAGGAGCTAGGGGCTTCCGATATACCCAGAGGGTACTTGGAAGACAGTCCATGCGTAGTTATGTCTAATGCGCTACTACTTGAAGGGGTACCCACAGGGGTTACAAGGGAGTCCAACAAGCATGACCACCTCTTGTATTTCCTACATGCATGCCTCCCCAAATCTGCAGGTTTATGCCCTCAACGACAGATCCCGTATTTTAAAGATGCCGGAACACGTCTCTAGCCAAAAAAAAAAAAATTGCTAAAAAATGGAGATCCCAATGGCCCTGGAAAGCACTCTGATACCAATTGTTATGCTCTTAACCTGCAAGACAATACCAGAACACCAAATATGCGAAGAAATATACCCATAACATAGAACAATGAGAAACAACAACAAGTATTTTATTATTCAGAAAGCAATGTTCACTTGCCTCTTCAAGAGGGAAACCTCTGTAGAAATTTTGAATATAACACATATTCAATGGAGATTATCCTAATCATGTACTACTGTGAAATACATACACAATACATAAGCTCGTCTACTTTGATCATCAATATAGCAGCATCAATAACAATAAAACATCAAGAGCATGCACACATTAACACAGTATGTAACCCGGGGAAAGATTACAGCTGAAAACCCCACACTATTTGTATATTAATGATTGAGAACATGTAACATTAAAATAGTCAATACTTCTCACAAGTATCCAGCACTATCTCACCTGTTACACACAATACAGCTCAGATCTGATCTCCAAATCTATTCCACTGCTTGCCTGCCTCCACTGCTCAATACCTGCTCAAGAATGGATGAGAATGGTTGAAACAAACTCGTATTTACCTCAAAAGAATCACTCACACTGGGAATCACATGAGTAGAGGCTATAATCACTTGTTATTGGCCAATTCTCATTGGCATAACTCAATCTCATTGATTGTTCAAATCCTCATGCACAACTATAGTCACAACTGATAGCAATCTGATCCTCTAACACTTGTCCCTGCTGAACTGAACATGCACTGACATGCAGCTGAGTTAACTGATGTATTCTTTAGTTGCATTATGAGTTAATAATTAGTTTAACAACTCATCATTAGTCTATTTGCAGTTAGACTAATTACAACTAGTTTAACCAAGTCAAACTGAACACAACTCCATCAACTCCACAATCAACTCCACCAAACTAAACTGATTGAGTTCTAACTGAAGTCATGCATGCAACAACTCAACTGACGCACAAAGAAAACGTATTTCCTTCTGACAGCTGCATGTGCCACATCTGTAGCTCAAACTGAAGTGCTCCAAGAGAATAAGATAAAGTTTATAGTCTAAATATTATTATAAGCTAATAATATTTGACTTCTCTATAATTAGACTTGACAGTGTCACCGCTGTTGTCTAAAAATAGAAGTCCATTTATTTTTTCCAACTTGACAAATCATCCATAAACAACATCCTGCAACTCATAGACATGATCCATATGTCTAAAAGTAGACATAGTCTAAAAATAGACTTTGCGCCATAATTTGCCTGTGAGCCCACTTAGTGAAGGTGACTCTTTCCACTAAGCTCCATCATCTTGTTGCAATCTCAACAGGGCCGACCTTATCAAATATGCACATGTGGGCGTTTCTTCATAAGTACACTTTCCCTTATCCGATTTGAATGATCTTTAGGTTGATTTTGGTCCTCTTGAAAAGAGGAATTTAGTGAAATAATTATTTCCATCAAGGGAGTTTTTGAAAGTGGAATTTGACTGCAGTTGCATCTTTTTAACACTCCCTCTCAACTAGGGAAAATTCCACCTGCCAATATCATACCATCGATCATCATGTCATCCTTTCATCATATCTTATCCAAGCTCAAGTATCTCGTCATCTCGAATCATCAATGCTCATCTTAATTAATATCTTTCTTATTATTGCTTCTCTTGATTGTCCCTACTCATATGTTGAACATTCTCGAATCTAAAAGAAGAATAATTTTGACATCAGAGGGAAGCTCAATCTACCACCCTCTATACATCAGGATACCACCCAGAATCTTTGCCAGTGGGATAATACCTAGAATCTATGTCAGTGGTCTGATACCTAGAATCTTTGCCAGCGGGCTATTACTCAGGAATATTTTTGGGGAGTCAGATCTACAAACCACATCATCATCAGAGAGCATATCATCAGGGAACACATATCAACCTAAAACCACATCAAGGATAACATTTTGACTCATAATCTCATGGGGGAGCTACTACTATGACCGCATATCGAATAATATGATATCCAAACACATAGGGGAGCACATCTCAACCCTAGAATCACATCGGGGAGCTCAATCTCATCCTAGAACTATATAGGGGAGAAAATCTCAACCCAAACCTATTGCCTATTGATCTGCACATCGATGAATCTAAGCAGTAATGTGGTAGAACACCTTCATCATAATCGACTTGGGTTGTACACCCGAAGTACTCTCTCAACCCATTGGCTAGACAGAGAGTGATATTCCAAACAAACCCAGCTTGTGGGTATGATGCCAATTAGAGTATACTCTACAAAGACCAAGATAGGGTGCGCTACTACTCCAACACTATGGGTAACAGATAGGGTTGATACCCTATTGTCCAAAGTTCCATCAAACCCAAGAGCTCTCTATCTCAATTAATCATCTTAGGAGATCAAACAGGACAAGAAGAGCTAGCTCAGTATCCTCGATCAACAATGCTCTCTATAGATCAACAAAATATCATTGTACTCATATATGGTAATCATCATGTCTCAATATTAGTTGTCTCCTGTTCATACAGGACATCAAATAAAATATCATATTAGAACAATAAAAAATCATATATATATATATATATATATATATATATATATATATATTTATTTATAGATACATAGATATCACTAAAGGATACCATATTCATCCTCCCTCTCAAGGAGGTGCCAACCATAAGCCTGCACTTGTCTCATACATCAGCACTATCTTAATATATGAAGATGACTCAGTACCAACTATATGTAGGATTCTCTGCCAATCAGTTCCCACTTTTTTCCATCATAATGTATCAATGTCATATCCAGATCCTGTTCAGATGGCTCTCTAAGGAGATTCTCCATCCTCCCACATAGCTAGCCATGCTAGCAACATCATACTCAACCTCGGTCATGCTACGGATCTCTCATTCAAGATATCATGATAGATCTCATACTAAGGAAACATCCAAATGTGCTCATCTCATCAATAAAAATCCCAATCATCATCAATATATCTAAGTAGTCACATATCACAGGAAGAATGTCTCAAACCAAAAATATACCATCCCATGCAAATATATTGAATGATTCTCGGTGAAAACTCAATGTATCTAAAGCATCTCAATCATGAATTCACTCATTTCTATGCACATAATGTATATATACATGCAAGTGTTCAAAATGGAACATCCATGCTCCAATCAATTGTCGATTTCCAAGATGAGTTCAATAGTATTTCTTCAAAACATCTTGAAAGTCAATCAAAGTGTCCAAGGATTTCATTTCCACTTTCCAATACTATTTCAAAGGCTTTTAAATATATAGTATATTTTCCCAAATTTAGAAATCAATTCATCATTTCAAGCTTCATAATCCATTTCCATCTTCCTTAGATCATCAGAGGCTCATTACTTGTGAATAGTAGACAATAAATATATAACACCAAAACCAAAATCAAAGTCATAACTTTGAACACTTATGAAGTAGAGGTTTGGATCAACACATCATCATGACGTCACCAGATAGCTGTTAATGCATACATCTCAAGATCGAGGAGCTTGCTTCATACAATGGTCTTTGCAAACATAATACTTTTCCAAACCAAAATGCTCACCCTCACATAAATAAGGATTTTACAATCAAATCAACTAAGTCAGCTTATCAAAGTTTAAATGCTAGATCAGAACCAATATCAAAATCATCACAATATCATAGTATCAAATTCATTAGAGCAGGTGATAGGTAGAGCTCTCATCAAGTCATGACTTCATCTATTATCATGCCAACAAGTTGTCATAAGTAATATCAAACCAAAATTCATCAATTCATCCTTATAATATAAATCATACACCAAACATAAGTCATGAAGGTTCCATCTTTATACTAAATCACAACAGTCAATATGTCAACCATTGTGCTATGAACAAGGAGGCCAATACAAAACCATTATCGGGTGTCCATATTAATCACTAAAAGTCACTATGCCTATATAATATTGTTATGAAGGAAAATCATCAGTCGTCAAATCCAAATTTGGTATAATAGAGAGATCTATAGTCCAAAAGATATCAAGTCATTATCAGACATCATGTAAAAAATTCAAACATTTCTTATCTATATTAAACAACCAAATCATGTCAAACTCTTGTAGTACAAAATATAAACATAATGAAATATCTATATGCATGTCTCGGTCACCTACAAACACAAGTGTAGTCTATATATTCACATTAAATTAAACATTAAAACTATCATGCTCACAAATATTTATGTTGTCTACTCCGCATATGTAGGACTGACATTCATTATGTGAAACTTTGATTTCATGTATAGAACTTCATTTTTGTGTCCAATAGGAATAGTCGCACCCATACGCCTTCCCGCGTGCGGTTGAAAGATTATAGTCACACCCTTAAAGGTGTTATGCAAGCAACTGAGGCTTCCCAATCTCTCTTTGAAGCATTGTAAGTGAGCGACTGTGGTTGGATCTCCCTAGAACTATCGCAGTGCCTTGTTCACACCCTCTAGCTTGATTCCGTGCAGCTGGGAGGCTATAGTCACACCTGTAGGATTTCTTTCATGTGACTGAGGCTTAGAGTAAGAGAAAAATATCTCACCTCAGATCAAAATTTTGTTGCAAATCATCAATGTTAGATATTTGTCTATTAAATCCTATAAATCATAATTTAACAGTGAAGAGTATATAATGAAAATGTCAATAGGAGAAGGGATCTTATGGAGAGGTTCTCCCTTTGAATGGAAATCCACTTCAGTCATCTTAATTCATGCCATCAACTTGTCTATAACGCTACCATGCCTTAGCAGATATGTTAGATCATAAAGTTAGTGGCATATCACATATTCATCATGGTTATATTATGTTATCATTAGCTAATTCATCATGACATAAATCTTCCATCAAGTGTCAGTGTAAAATAGATAATATGAGTAGACTTCAAGAATCATGATCACATGCATTGATTATTTTTCACATAACTCATTCCATCAAGTCAGGGCATTTAATTCTATCATATGAAATAATTACTAAACACATCAAAACATAACCATGGTCAATAAAAGATCCCGAGTATCAATTTCATTGTATACTTCTATTGTCATGGCTTGCATGCTTGTCACAAATAAATAATGTCAAGTTACCTTCTACTAGAATCAAGGTGCTAGCCTTGTTTATGGGATCAATATTTCCAAAATGATAGATGTTAACCAAAGATCAAGTATGTGACTATATCAAATATCAACATTAAGTAGCCTCATAGAATCAAGAATTTCATTATGTCTAGATGGTAAGATACTTGTTCAATGTCAAGTGCACCATTTCAACATAAGTACCATGAGTCCAAATTACTTTCATATGAATGCATGAACCATTTTAGAAGGATATATTCTCATCATACCTTAGGGTTTTCTAATATTATAGCTGAAACATAACATTGAAACAATATAACACCCATACCTTATAGTATTCAAATTCCTGTGCACCTTTTCATTTGACATAGGAAGCTTGTAGCACTTAGTCGTATTTTCATTAAGTTCCTCTTTACCTTTTCCAGCTCTAGGTTTTCTTTCGCGTATATCAAATGATCCTCAAGAAGGATCCTCTTATTACATTTCATCAAGGAGGTTAGAAACATTCAAATACTCAAATATGCATGCACGAAATATAAGCAATGATCAAAACAATAATCAGATCTATAAGTCTAGACAAAAGTAAAGACATAAAGGAGCATCATAAGTCAAGAAATACTTATCTTCAATGAGAGGTGATCCTCTCCCTCTGGAACCAACCTTCAAGATCCATGACTTTCCATTGTCCACATAGCAATGTTTTGTTGAATCAAATTTATCAACAACCAAGCCTACTAGAGACTATCCCATCTAGGGATTCATCAAATCTATCACAAGTGCTTGAGCATCTTCACATTAACCATGCAATGTTTCTAGATTCCTTATCTCAAATATTTCCATAAATCAAGGTTTCTCTCAAACCCTCACCTCATGATATCCATCAAACCCTAATACATAAATTTCCTAAGGTTTTCTTCAAATCCTAGAATTATTTTAGGTCTCCATCTTCTCTGGCTTCCATCAAAGGTGTCTACATGGGGGTCATCTCCATGACTTTTCTTCAACCCAACTTTGATGCAATGTTAATTTTTCATAGGGATGTATTGTTCTTTTCTTTGATAATTGCATTTATTCATTAACACATTAAGGTCACACCATAACATCATAAAATTATTCATATTTACATCATTATTCATCATCATATGAAACTACTTAACAAGAACAATATCATCATCATCAATGCAGTGAAACATAAAGGAACAATAGAAGAAAAGTATTGACACATAGAGACACCAGGATTGATTGGAGACTAGGGCAAAACCCACTATGGGGAAAACCATTTCAAATTACTCTTCTTAATAGATAATCATAAAATGTTAATTTTAGGTATGTTCTATCCTAGAGAAATTTATTTAAATTTTCACAGTTAGAAATCACATCAACATTAAGATAAACTGTAGATAGAACATAAATATAAATTGCAGAAGACAAGCCAAGACAAGAGGGCACAAGATGTGGCGCCAACTAGGGACAAACCCCAATGTGGGGAAACCCTTGATCAATTCTTCTTTTATGTTCTTCAAAGTTCACCAAAGAGAGATAGTACATTTACAATTGAAGTCAACATTTTGAATTATCTAGATTTGAGCATATATCATCTCCTATAACGACAATACCTGAGATCAATTGAAGACATTTTGCTTCAACTGATTCTCCAAGGTGACGGATTCACCTATCCATTTCGTTCATTTACCACATATTACTGTGTAGCACCATCTCATCTGTTTTCATCATCATGATGCCCATTAATCAGCTTCTTCCATCGTTATGTAGCCCTATTCATCATCATGCTACTCATGCCCATTAGTTTGCATCATACATCATCAACTATCTCATCCATCAACATGTAGTCTCATGAATGTTGCCTCATATGCTACAGATCTCTTCATTGAACCCTTATCTCATTATCGAGTCATAGTTGGGCTGTAATTTATCTAAAGGTACCATGATTGCTTCTTTAGTTCTGTAGTTCCTTAACCAATTCGAGGATGCAGCCAAACCCTAGATCCAACCTTGACTATGGTTGATTGTAGCTTCGTTCCTTACTATGGCTCTATTATGACTATGGCTTCATTGTCTTGTGCGTATAAGTGTCATATGAATGACTGCATATGAATCTTTCTGCCTTGTGTAAAGAAAAATGTATATAGGTAACCATCACTGTGTAGATTGTAGCTACATCTGAGGACAGCATATAAGTGCTGCGAAACTATGTCCTTGACTGTGTTCATAATTGTTCCATTGACTGTGTGTTAGGGTTTAGCGTATGAGTGTTGTGTTCCCTTGACTACGTTGCATGTTGGGGCTTCTGGATAGCATATGATGTTGCGTTCCCTTGACTGCATTGATCCCTCGACTATGTTGCATGTTGAGGCTTCTGGAAAGCGTATGTTGTTGCGTTCCCTTAACTGCATTGATCCCTTGACTACGTTTCATGATGGGGCTTCTGGACAATGTATCATGCTGCGTTCATCCCTTGACTGCGTGTTGGGGCTTTAGCGTATGAGTGCTCCCCATGTGTTATATGACCAACATATAACATCCTCAAAGAACAATGTATAACATCCATCAACTGGTTGTAGTTTAGCACTGCGTTTAATTAGGGCATCATCTTGCAGCTAAGGATCCTTCTAGGCCAACGTATTCTTTAGTTATCTCCTTCTCCAAAAACGTGGAGAGGAGATTACCTCAAGAATAAATGTGTAAAATGACTTCATGTCTTCACCAATTTATAGTAAAACGTGGATGATGAATAGACACAACTATTGGGCTTCTGGGCCTACTCAAGTTGCTGGTCGGCTTGATAATAATTCCATAATCAAAATAAATTCATATCTCCATAAATACTTATCGGAATCGGATGATCTTTAGATCAATCCTACACCTCTCGATGAGAAGAATCCAATAAAAATATTAGCTACTGTAATTAAGTTTACCCACATGGAGTTTGGTCATAGTTTCCAATTTTAACACTCCCTCTCAACTAGGGAGAATTCCATCCGCTGATCCATATGTCTGGTTGTACTATCTCTGACATTGGTGCCCTGCACTGCTCTGCTTAGCTCTTCTCTTCTTAGCTCTACTGGTTCTATTGGCTCTGCTCTTCTCTGCTCAACTTCGCTCATCTCTGATGGCTCTGCTCTGTTAAACCATGAAGAAGAAGAATTGATTGAGAATGACTCATACCATTCTCCACTGACCCGAAGTCAGTCTCAGAGTGCGTACCACTGGTCCCAGACCAGTCTCAACTGACCCAAAGTTAGCGTCATAGTAGGTACCACTCCTACTACTGGTCCCAGACCAGTATCATCAGTCTTAGAGTGTGTACCACTGGTCCCAGACCAGTCTTAACCGACCCGAAGTCAGCGTCATAGTATGTACCACTCTCACTGGTCCCATACTAGTCCTCCGCTGACACGAAGTCAGTCACAGAGTATGTACCATTGGTCTAAGACCAGTCTCAACCAACCCAAAGTTAGCATCACAGTGGCTACAACTCCTACAACTAGTCCTAGACCATTATCATTGATCCCATATCAATGAAGGTCATCCTAACATAGGGAGTACGGTAGATACAGCGATGCGTCCATCGGTACTACTATGGTCCCTAACCTCATTTCCCTTCTCATTGATCAGATGAGAGGTACTTCCCATGAGTCCTAGACTGCATGGGTAGGATGCCTTGACAGTAGAACTTAATCAATCCTGTCCTCATCGGAGAACTAATATTCTTGCTACACAATCGCCATGGAGAACACATCATCTAGGCCTCACAAGAGAGCTAATCATCCTACTACATAATCGTCGTGGAGAACACATCATCTAGACCTCACAGGAGAACTAATCATCTTGCTACATAGTCGTCATGGATAACACATCATCTAGACCTCACAGGAGAACTAATCATCCTGCTACACAAGGGATCAAATCATACTGTCCCACAAGAGAGAGAATCATCTTGTCCCATAAGAAAGCGAATCATCTTGTTCACAGGAGAGCGAATCATCTTATCCACAGGAGGGTGAATCATCTTGTCCACAGGAGGGCGAATCATCCTGTCCCACAAGAGAGCGAATCATCTTGTTCACAGGAGAGTGAATCATCCTGTCCACAGGACAGAAAATCATCTTGCCCCACAAGAGAGCGAATCATCTTGTCCCAGTGTGCACCACCAGGGGAGGGTGAGTCACCCTATGGTCATATGTTGCTCTAGTAAGAACCGCAATCCCCCAGAACTCCCAGATCTCAATGTATGCAACATGCAGGACCCTTGTACTAGGGTCTCTTGTTGACTCCAAGTCATTTGGGAAAATCACAAATTTGATCTTTCCCTGGGGCTCTGACAAAGTGTAGCGACTTGTACATCATCTCAGTGCAATGGGGCCTCATTTCTCATCAACTTACCATATCCCAGATAAGGCAATATTTGATGTCTATCTTCTGGAGAAATCATCGAATACGAGATTCCTCAATAATCAAATCCCACCTCTGGTTGTCACAGAGAATCACAGTGGTATTCATCATGTGTATAGACAGCTCACTGAAGAACTTCCTCAACTAGGAAAATTCATACGAGATCATACTCGTAGATATGTATCTGGTCTCAGTGGTGCTCAAAGCCACTGACTTCTGCTTCCTGCTCATCTAGGATATCGAAGCAGAATCCAAAGAGAACTAGCACTGAAAAGTGCTCTAGTGATCCTCCACACTGCCTGCCCAGTCGGCATTCAAATGATCATGTAGTTTTCATATTTCTGGCAGTGTATCTCAATCCATGGGAGATTGTTCCCTGAAGATATCTCAAAAGATTATTGGCACCAATCCACTGAGGCTCAACCAAATATGAGTTCACCTTGTTAACTGCAAAACAATTGTCCAGACTCCAACACCCTCTTACTTCTGCAAATGAGAGGGTCTGCACTTGTCAGAAATAGTTCACCCACATAAGGTGTAGGTATAAGAGGTTTATCATCCATAACCTTCGGGTAATGGTTTGGATTGGTTTCACTCCTATTGAATCTCAGCTTCATCAAACAGCTATCAATCTTCTCATAATATGCCCGGGGTGTTTTGCTTCAAGCCATAAAGGGCTTTCTTCCACCTGTATACATGAGATTCTTGTTCATGAGTCTCAAACTCCACAGGTTGTTCCAAACCTGAGAACTTGCTACATGAGGGGAATGGTCCCCTTGTAAGATTTTCCTTTAGTACATCTCAGACATGTACCTTCATGCTCTTTTTGAATTCAAGCATCCCTGTCACCATCTGACTCACAGACCTCCAGTGCTTAGTCAATGGACATGGTCCCTAGTGGACTTACTACAACTTGATACAACCTTGAACTCAAAAACATCTTTGAAAAATCTATTTTTAAACACGTACCTTTCCATCGATGAGTGACATCCTGTAACCTTTGACTTCCATTGTTTAAATGGACACCAGGTTCTTCTTGTGATTAGGTACATAAAAGAGATTATGTAAATGAATCAAGTTTCCCTCATTCAATTGAGGGATAACATTCCCTACACCCTTTCTAGGATAGGTGGTATTAGCTCCAAGTATAATCCCATGATTATTTATCTGCTGAAGTGCCTAGGGGTCCTTGCTTTCTTTGAAGAGTCGACCACTTCTCCTTGATGAATTGTATTACATGTCATTCCCTTAACCCTAGAATGATTTGTTTATCTTCATCAAGAGAAGTGTCTCTGCCATTCAGACACTCCTGCACATAATGACAAAACGTATTGCAACCAAGGCATCCACCTTTCCTTCCATCCTTAGATCTGAACTTCCTAATGAAGTGATCTTTAGATAGGCCATCAGAAACTTCTGCTATGCCATTCTGATAATATGCTCTGCTTCAGCTTCACCCTTTGTGAACTTAGAAGAGAGATGTTGAACCCATTGATCCTTTTGTCTTGTCCCTACTGTCTGCGGTGATTTCTCTTTCACTCTTTCTTGGGCATTGTCTTCACCTTACCTCTGATACCATGTTAATTTTAGGTATGTTCTATGCTAGAGAAATTTATTTAAATTTTCATAGTTAGCAATCACATTAGCATTAAGATAAACAACATATAGAACATAAATATAAATCGCAGAAGACAAGCCAAGACAACACAAGATGTGGCGCTAGCCAGGGAAAAAACCTAATGTGGGGAAACCCTTGATCAGTTCTTCTTTTATGTTCTTCAAAGTTCAACGGAGAGAGAGACAATACATTTACAATTGAAGTCAACATTTTGACTTATCTAGATATGAGCATAGATCATCTCCTATAATGACGATACCTGAGATCATTTGTAGACATTCTGCTTCAACTGATTCTCCAAGGTGATGGCTTCACCTATCCATTTTATCCATTTACCACACCTTACCATGTAGAGCCATCTCATCTGTTTTCAACATCATGCTACCCATTATTTAGCATCTTCCATCGTTATGCAACCCTATTCATCATCATGCTACTCATGCCCATTATTCTGCATCACACATCATCAGCTGTCTCATCCATTAGTATGTAGTCTCATTGATGCTACCTCATACATCAGCATGCAGTCCCATTGTTTGATCATGCTTATATATGATGCTAGTCACTGTTCTCTGAAACATGTTGAGACTATCGTATGCTATGGATCTCTTAATTAAACCCTTATCTCATTATCGAGTCATAGTTAGGCTGTAATTTATCTAGAGGTACCACGATTGCTTCTTTAGTTTTGTGATTCCTTAACCAATCTGAGGATGCAGCCAAAACCTAGATCCAACCTTGACTATGGTTGACTGCAGCTTCATTCCTTACTACAGCTCTATTATGACTATGGCTTCGTTGTCTTGTGTGTATAAGTGTCATATGAATGACTGTGTATGAATCTTTATGTCCTGCATAAAGAACAACGTATATAGATAACCATGATTGCGTAAACAGTGGCTACATCTTAGGACAATGTATAAGTGTCGCGTAATTGCATCCTTAATTGTATTCATAACTGTTCCATTGACTAGTTAGGGTTTAGCATATGAGTGATGCGTTCCCTTGATTGCGTTGTGTGTTGGGGCTTCTAGACAACATATGATGCTACATTCCCTTGACTACGTTGATCCCTTGATTGCATTGCATGTTAGGGCTTCTAGATAGCATATGATGCTACGTTCCCTTGACTGTGTTGTGTGATGGGGCTTCTAGACAGCGAATGATGCTGCAGTCCCTTGACTGCATTCATCCCTTGATTGTGTGTTGGGGATTCAACATATGAGTGCTCTCCATGTGTTATATGACTAGCGTATAACATCCTCAAAGAACTACATATAACATCCATCACGTGGCTGTAGTTTAGGGTTGTGTTTAATTAGGGCATCATCTTGCAGCTAGGGCTCCTTCTAGGCCAACGTTTTCTTTAGTTCTCTCCTCCAAAAACGTGGAGAGGAGATCATCTCAGGAATACATGTGTAAAATGACTTCAAGTCCTCACCAATTTATACTAAAACATGGATGATGAATAGACATGTCTATTGGGCTTCTGGGCCTACTCAAGTTGCTGGTCGGCTTGATAATAATTCCATAATCAAAATAAATTCATATCTCTGTAAATACTTATTGGAATCGGATGATCTTTAGATAAATCCTACACCTCTCGATGAGAGGGGTCCAATAAAAATATCAACTGCTGTAAATAAGTTGACCCGCATGGATTTTGGCCCTAGTTGCCAATTTTAACATAAAATTATTCAACAAAAGAGAGTACAATGATCCATATCTGCATCTATGCAACTAACCAACAAAACAACTACAACATCTATAAAATGAACCCAACAATGTATATACTCAAAACCTTGATTTAGAAATCTCTAATGAACTGTCACTATCTGCGTCAACTACCGAACACTATGGTCATTGAGAGAAATCTTCAAAAGACTGAGATTTCATCTTTTAGTTCCTGGTGACATGGAGTAGTAAATATGCGAGTGATTATGGAAGCTCATTCGCTCCCTTAAGCCTAGTAAGTGAGCGTCTAGGGTCATATCCAGACCACGGAAACCCTGATGCCCTAGTCACATGGATGGAGAGTTGTCCATGTGAATGGAAGGCTCTAGTCGAATGGATGATATTCTGTGAAAGCAGTTATGATCGACTTATTCCTGTGTTATTCCTGGGACTGAGGCCCAAAACCCTAAATCAAGGGTGCGAGCTTCAGACCCTACAATTTCACCTCAGAGCAAACTTGGTACTCTACGGATGAGCCTCAGACCTTTATGAGCCAAAAGAAGATAGAAGTGTGTCTTATTATTGTGTCTAAATGAGGTAGAGGTCACTTGTATTTATATCCTTCCATGGTGGTCCACTTTTCTTTACATCCGACCTTATCAAATATGCACCTGTGGGCTTTTATTCATAAGTAAACTTTACGTTATCCAATCTGAGTGATTTTTAGGTTGATTGTGGTCTTGTCGAAAAGAGGAATTAAATGAAATCATTATCTCCAAAGTGGAATTTGACCACAATTTCATATTTATAACATGACCCATTAATACTACGAATTAACTCTATGATGCGCAAGTAAGGGGGTGAAATACATGTTTTAAGTGTCTAAAAATAATCAGTCGGGCCTAATAAAATAGGCAATTATGGGTCCCATCATCTCTTCTTACTCTTGATTGTATTTTAATATCTATTGCATTTATTGTTTATCTACAATTTCTATTGATCATTGGAATATTAAATTATGTTAAAATATTGCTAATTAAAGAAAAGGATTGGGCTAAAGTGATTGTAACAACATAGAACAATGGAAAATTAGCAAAGATGAGAAATTGATTTATGCCAAGGAAGCCACATTCCAATGTGTGTTTTCCATCTTGCATCAAAATAATATATTCTTAAATATGTGCAAAATATTGGTTCATAGAAGTTAATGACCTTGCAGATATTTTGGAGAACTCTAGGAGTGCTTGTAAGCATGTGAGAGCACCAAAGAGTTGTTTCCATGCTAGGAAGAAACTAATCCTAGGTGATGAATTTTTGTGGGACAAATACATGATGGCAAACAAACGAGGGTCAGATTGAAAAAACAAAAACACCAACATTCAACTTGGCTTCATGGCTACCAAAATAGACTATATCCAAGACTAAGAGAGATGGGAATGTGGGTTGAGTTCAAAGTATAAATCTCAAGATTGCTTAGAGTTGAGTCAATGAACAAACTTCTACATTACAAGAATAATTGAACCAAAACAAGAGCTATATCCATAGTTATGATTAGAGCTAGTAGCATGAGCTATGAGCGCAAGATAAAACAAACGGTAGTGTTGTATATAAGAGCCATAGCTAAACTCACATTCCAAACCAAAGGTGCATTGATTCAGAATGGATTCCTTCAAGTGTTTAGAGACCAAAATTTCTGTCAATGAGGAGGTGTGATTTGAAATGGAATCCAAACCAACAAATGTGTATAAGACTCCATACTTGCAATATTAATCCAACAATTTATGAAGGTTGGCAAGCATTGTCAATCAAAGAAAAATGTAAAACATAAAAAAAGACAAAAATGAGAGTGAGAAAGAAAAATAAGAGAATTAAATGAAAAGAAAAAGTAAAATAAGGGATACAGTTGAGGAAGGGGAAATGAAAGGTCATGTTTGTTGGCCTTCCTCTTACCCTAAGTTCTCCCAATGTTATGCAACCAGATAAAAAAATAGAAGAAAATATGGATCAACGTATTGAAAATTGGCCTCTTCGAGGGGGATGAGATAATGCATAAAAGTGTGCATATTTGGTAAGTCTATCAACTACCACCATGATGACACTCTTTCCTTCAGACTTTCGTAAACCTGTGATAAAATCCATTGGGACCTCCTCCCAACGCTGACTTGGAAGGTTGTAACAGACCAGAGGTCTTGATTGTCTCAAATTTATTTTTTTGGAAAACCAAACATTTTGCTACAAACTTCTGAATATCATATTTAAGGCTATCCCAAAAAAATTCCTTCTTGACCCTGTGGTAAGTTTTTAAAAATCTCGAGTGCCCTCCTAAAGGCAAGGTGTGCAATTCCAAAAGAATATTTTGTTTGATTTGTTAATCACTACATATATATAAGTGATATTTGTACCATAAAAAATAATTTTTCTAGATAAATGTATCAGATGTATGAGCATCTTGCTGCAACTTTTGAATCAATGTCCACACCTCTTCGTCATTCTTCCATTCATCGCTTGCTTCAGTTATCTAACCAAACTAGATAATAGAAATGGAATAGAGAAATGCTTCCACATCCTCATCCTTTCTTGAGAATGCATCTACAACAACATTTTTATTCCCTTTCTTGAAGATGATTTCAAATTCATAACCCAACATCTTTGTGACCCATTTTCGCTGCTCTTCTGAAGACAATATTTGTTCCAAAAAGTATTTAAGGCTATCATGATATGTTTTTACCTTGAAGTGTCTTCCCATTAGGTAAGGTCTAATGATTGGAGGAACACATCTTGGAATCATGTGAATAGAATGAATATAAGAATGAATAGGTGGTAAGCCTTTGGGAGTCTCAAATACCTTGGAATGATTGTCCAAGACTTTTTGTAGATTTGGAGAAATGGATGATTTCGATGTTTGAACCTCTGGTGAGAATAATTGTGCAACTATACCCTATTTTTATTTATTCAAAAGTTTTTTCATGCCATTAGAGCTATTTATCTTCCATGTTTCCATGTGATACCCCTTAATTAAATTTCCTTTCCTTCCCAAAAAGAATTCAAGAAAAGTTCTTGAAAATTAAAATTTATCATCCCCAAATATTGTAAACATTGGACTCCTAGTACAACATTAGCACCACCCATTGGAATGGAAAGCATTGGACTATTTAATACATATTCCACCATGTTTAGCTTAATATTATGGCACTTTCTATAGCAATTTATAGTTCCTCCATTGGAAATCATCACTTGACACTCTGGTGCTAGATATAGAAATCAATTCAATTCCCTAGCTATCTTACAATAAATAAAATTATGGGTACTACCAAAATCAACCAACATTATTACCTTTTTATTCTTGATATATCCTTCTATCTTGAGAGTTTGAGGAGTGGTAATTCCTACCAATGCATTACAAGATATGGTCATATTCATTTATTCTTTTTCCAGGGTTGGTTCTTGGTGTATATCCTCTTCTTTTGATGTTTTTTGTTCGTTTTGTTCCTCCTCTTCACAATCTATGTAAAATAATTTCTTCTTAGAACATTTATGATATTTGGTGTGTTTTTTATCACAACTACAAAAAATCCCTTTTTCTCCTTTTTCCTCTAGTTTTTATGGTATAAACCTTGTAGATTGTGGGAGGGTAAGAGTAGAAACACTTCCATCTTTATAATTGTGAGTGGTACACTTCCTTGTTGCCATAATTTTGCTTTCAAATTTTCTTTCCACACTGAATTTCATCTCCAATGAATTAGGTTCCCAAATTCCAACCTTATGTTGGATGATATCCTTTAAATTCCCTATGAATACATCAATCCTATGCTCCTTTGGAATACTAGTTACCCTGATATTCAATTTTTGGAAGTCCTCAATATGCTCTGCCATTCAACCCTTTTGTTTGAGATTTATTAATTGGCTAAAGAAGATGTTTCTCTTTATATCCTCATAATGTGCTATCATTTCCTCCATTAAAATTGACTAAGTGAAAAGTGGTTGACAAGAACAAAGGCATAGATACCATACAATGTGTACTTTTTGTGAGAGTTTCGCATCATCTAAAATATTGCTCCATTTGTAGTATCCATGTTACCAAATCCTTGCCATCAAATTTACTCCTATCAATTTTGAATGTGGTTAGTCTTCAACTCAAAGTTAGAGTATATAAAATAACGATTAACATTCCTTTTGTTCTCATCATGAGTTTCATGGAATACCTTGTTGCCATTAGGAAGCGTTTCTTGTAGCAACTTTGTCAAACCTTCCATGCTTGCTTTTAAACCATTCATGTCGCCTTTTATTTCAGCTTTTAAACCATCCATGTTTCCTTTTATTTCCAATTTTAAACCATCCATGTCCCCTTTTAGGCGATCCATGTGCCCTTTTAGTTCATATTTGGTTTCTCTTTGTGAGAGCGAAATTTGTTGCACTTGGTCTCGTAAATTTGATATAGCATGTTGCAATTGTTCCTCTTCATGCGTCATAGTAGAGCTTTATGAGGGCTTAAGGGGCGTATAATTATTTTGTTTGGGAGGAATTTTAGAAGCAAATACTAATATATATGCTTTAATATTCCCCTGGAATAACTTCAAACTGACTTTTCAAATGAAAGTTATGCAATTTAAAAAAAAATACACACATTTTTCTTGCTTTTAGTAGCTCAATCTTGAAACGGTTTTATCTCTATAATTTCAGCTCTTTAGGGTCTAAAATTTTGTCCTGTAGTATCCCTATGAGTATCCTTTCCAATGCCATAAGTCAGACCAAGATTGGATTCCTCAAGGTAAAGTTATGCCCAATCTCCCACAATGGCCTAGTTATGGACTGGTTCAATCAAGTGAACTTATATGAAATGACATGTGTAATTGTTTCAATGTTTGAACCTAAAATTGATATACATTTTTCTTTTGTGAAATTTCATTCACATCTTACGAAATTCAAATATGATTCTCATATAGAAAGTTATGATTATTTTCCTGAGGTCAGCTATTTGAGACAAAATTTTGAAGCATGCAACAACCCAAACTTCTTCAGACCATATCTCAAAAAATGTAGTGAAACAAGATCTAAAAATTTTACCCATCATTCAAAAATATTTCACCTCAATGTGATAGAAATTTTAACTTTTTAATCTTGTCAGAAAAAGTTATATCGAAAATTCCAAGATGACCTATTTAAAGCAGCGAAACCCTAGAATCCAAAGCTTTGATACAAAATGTTATGCAACTAGAACACAAAAAAAATAAAAAAATATAGATCAATGAATTGAAAATTAGCCTCTTCAAGGGGGGAAATATCCTTTACATCACATAGATGAACAAATCTTTGATTATACTAATGACAAGACCTCCTTGGTATATATAGGAGTCTAAGGTGTCACAGTATAATCAGAGCTACATAAAAATAATAATGTAAATGCACGACAATGAAAATAGTGGAATTCTATGGGGCACAATAATAAAAATATCGGGACGACATGGGCACAACAATAACAAAAAGGAGGCTACACTAACAATAACAATAAGGAGGCTACACTAGTATTATAGGGACCTAACACCCTATTTCTTCCTTCACCTTAATTGTCAATGAGCCTTTTGGCCAAGAAGAAGACAATGAATAACATTGTAACAAACGATTGTTGGATGAATCACTAAAGCCTATTCAACGTTGGTTTTTCATTTGTGTTTCCAATGTAACCATTATGTAAATAATTATTGTCATTTGGTTGAGTATTTTATGTGTGTTAAATGTTGTTCTTATTTGGTTTAATTCATTGTTATGTTTGTACTAATGCTGAGAAATAAGAATGGTTAGTTGTATTCAAATAACCATTTTCCACTCTCTTTTTGTGAAATCCAAAAGCTTCAAAATGCTTTCCATCCATTTCTTTTTGAATTGGTTATCCCTGGTTGTTATCAATTCATTGCACCACATATATAGTGGAGTTTCTAATTATGTCCTGCAATTTTACTAACTATTTAAGATATACACAACATGTGCTTCTTCTCCAGAATTGTTCACCCTCGTAAGACTGTATATATAATTACCTCAAATCCATAGTTTCTCTCTGTGAGCAACTATCCATTGCTTTGGAAAATTCTCCTCTCCATCAATCTATATTCTATTTCCTAAGGAAAATCAACTTTCCCTGAGTTTTTTTTCTCACCCACATTGTTATACTAAGTTCCTACAGGTTGTAAATTGGTCAGTTGAGGAACACCATTTGCAATGGTGATTTATTTCCTTCATATCTTGTTGGGATGGGGTCCCATGGGTTAGTTTTAGGGTTAAGATAACCCAAGTTTTGATGTCGTTTTGTAATTAATGTAAAGTCTCCGCAATTTGTGGATGCGAAGCACGTAGATGAATAGGAGTCAAAGGGGTTTAGCCCCTTTTTTAATGTAAATTTTGAGTCGGTTTTGAGATCCACCCATGGTCCACAAACCATGCCATTGTATGAAAAAATCTATAAATAGGTGTTTTTTAGAAGAGTCAAAGAAAAAGACGGGGAATAGTAAGAGGTAGTGATGGCGAGAAGAAGTGGGTTAGATAGGAGAAGAAAGGCTCTACATTTGAGTGCATAGAAGCCTAGGTAGAGTATGCACCAGAGTGCACAGACCCCTGCAGCTGTGTGCATAGGTTAGTTTTGAGTCTGTAACCTTGAATTGAAGATCAATAAAGACATCTTCCAGAGAATTCTTGCGTATTTCTATTTACTTCTATTAATGCTATATGCTATCTACGAATGTTGTGTTTTATGGAATATTGACTGAATGTTGCATGATTCTCTTTAATAACTATTAATGATGTATGCAATGCATGTTTAAGTATTTTTGCGAAGACTCTGATGAAATCTCTGATGTTTATGAATAACTTAAGTAAATCTGCATGAACCCTAATTTAGGACTGCCCTTTGATGTGCATAAGTAGATAGATTGATTGTTAAAGGTTTACAAATACTGATTTTAGACCTTTGTGAAGGTCTGGAGGCCATTTTAACATAGTTGCAGCAATGTGCCCTAGGAGTGTCTCGATTTGCATGAAGGTAGACCTGAGTTGATGGAATCAATCACACTAGTATTTGGATGCAGAAACTTGGTTCTTCCATCCCCCCATACTGCTTCAATTGAGACTGCGACTTGCGCTACGTGGGTTGTTGCCGAAAGGGCCAGTAGTGTAGGGTTTTGTTGGTTGGTGCAACTAAATTTGAACCTGGGCTAGGACCCCCTAAGCCAACAAATGGTTCCATTGTTGGGACTGGGATCTGCTTGAAAGATATGTGTGATGTCGCATCATTCGAATCTGACCAAGAAAGAAATTGAAAAGTGGTTGGATCGGAAGATTCACAAATTCACAGTGCATGAAAGTAGGAATCCGTGCCTGTTAAAAGAAGAGTGGTTGAACAGGTACTATATACAGAGATACACAAGATCTTATTCTACACTTTTCCCATTGAACTGTACGAGTGGTTAGCTAAGTTAACATATAGTCAAGGAAGGTGGAAGCTTGACAATCCTATAGTGTGGACTCCAAAACTCATGCGATGATTAAAAGCTTCTGAAAATAAGCTTGTGCAGGTTGTTGATCATTGGCTCAATTAGATCCTGGGAGGATTTCTTACAGAATTTTCGATTGATACCTCGGTCAGCTATAGCGAAGCAGAGCAACGATTTTTCAAAGGACCATGAGGTAAGTATTTGAGATCATTGAATAGTTGCATTAAAATTTTGTTATGTGAAAAATGGGTGATGCCATTTCCTTAATGTTTGGAGCTATGTGAAGTGGATGACTCTTTAGAGATTGAGAGAGATTAGGTCCAGAATATAGTTTGTTAATCAGACCTCCTTCAAGTGACGATGAAGGAGCGGTGCAAGCTTCACTGCAAAGTTTTGTCCAGCTGATAATGCAAGGTTTTCCACGAACACATCATCCATCCACTCCACCTCCTCCACATACACCTTCACCCACACCTCCACCTCCACCACAACCATTCGATATGGCAAACGCAATGAAGCTACCAATTTTCAAAGGAAAAGGGACTGAAGATACATAGCAGTTTTGGTTTGTTATGAATGTTGTTTGGATAGTGCAACATATTACTGATGACAATATAAATAAGGCACAATTGGTTATCGCTTTGTAGGATCACGTGCTAACTTGGTGTATCAAGTATTGCTCTGTTAATCCTCTTGCATCACTAGTAGAGACTAGGGAAAATTTAAACAAGGAGTTTATTAAGCCTAAGTTTGACTTACAGTCAGTAATTGGATTCAAGGAAATCATGATGAGGGTCGATTAGACTCATTAGGAATTAGATCAAAGGTTGAAGTGTCAGATTTGAGAAGCTAACATGCAGCTCACAGATAGTCATCATCGCAAATGGTTTATAGGTTCGCTTCTGCCCCACTTGAGAATTACTCTATCACAACAAAAGATAGGAACACACGAAAAAGCCTTGGAAATCATGATGAGGTTGCATGCATCACCTATTCATGATGCGTCCTTGGGGGTACAACATATCCATTCTCACTTACAGGACCTACACCTAGAAATACAAAGCTTGAAGAAAGACAAGGAGACTAAACTAGAAGTGCGAGAGGAAGTCTGGTGTTTAATGTGAAAGGGCCAAGGGCATGATAAAGACCACTTTTTAGCGTATGGGAATTATATTACAGGAGGGGGACCAATTCTCCTAAAACTAGAAGCCCTAGCAGGGCTAAGCATGGGGGTTGCGCTGTGCTATTTGTCAGGTTACTGGACAACATGCAATAGATAATTGTCATTTACTTCAAAAGTTCGTTCCGACACCATAGCAGTTGTTCTGCAACCTTTGCAAATCAGTGGGACGTGATGAGCACCATTTTCACAGCTACGAGCTGATGATGGAAAGAACACCTACATACTAGATGCAAGAAAAAACTCAGCCTCCAAAGCAAGGCACCGGAGGAGCGCGTGGAGGTTATCAGGGATGCGGACAGGGTAGAGGAGGAGGAGGGCCTAGTAGAAGCCATGGTTAGATCATCTGCTACAACTATGGAAAGCTAGGGCACTACATGCAAGTATATCAAAATCAGACACGCCCATCATGGCAGTACTGCAGCCAGTTTGAGCATACTATAGAAGAATGCCCAGTGTTGATAGCTAAAATGCAAGAGAAGTAAGTGTAGCCTCAGAAGCCTATGTAAAGCTTACAAATTATGAGATGTGCGCCCCGTGAGGAGGATCAAAGCGTGAATATAGTTATGAGGAGTGGAATGACGATTGGCGATGATAAATGTAAACAGCTCGAAGAGGACGGATGGGTCTGCATGCCCTAGAGAATGAAGTTGGGTTTTGATCTGAATTGCACTAAGGAAACATTTATGGATGCCAAGAAGAGCTTTGCTGAGGTCTCCACTTCGGGAAGCCAGGACAAGGTGCAAGAAACCAACATGCCTACAGAGGTTGATCACTCTGTACTCACTACATTTTTTTGGATTGTAGATTACTGTGGTGTGGTTTTTGAGAGGAGTTCGGATTTTCCACAGTGCACATCTTTATATTGGTCGACGTTTCGAGTCTAGACCTAGACACATCATCAGGACTGATGTATGGAGAAAAGAATGCAAATGGTTTTGATAAATATGTAGCGAGACCTCTGAGAGCGCCAAGAGAATGTGCAGCTCTCTATCAACCTGACATCGAGAATGGCCTTGCCATTAAGGCTTGAGCCTCTTACAGTGAAGACATTACAAAAGATAAGGTTCAGAACATAGGAGACAGAACATAGACTGTAATTCCTGAGTTCTGCAATCTTTTAAACCGGCTTCCATGTCCAGGTTGGGGCACTAAACTGCCCCCAAAATGACTGTGCATCCACTACCAAAACTGCTACCCGACCCTATCCATCGTGTTGCAGCTGACCGAACAGAAACAGAATAGCAGAGATCCCCACCCCGCTGAGCAAGCTCCGACAAGCATAACCACATCCTGGACCAGACAAAATCACAAAACTCGACTATCGTAAAATTAGGATTTTTCCAGCAGTTTGTCCACATACCTTCAAAAAATTCGCAGGGGCGACTCGTTCAATCGTCTTTGTCCGGTTGATATTCTGTGAGCTTATCCAGAGGTACCCATGTAATCTCCATTCCCTCTGGAACGTCCTCCAGTCTCATTCCGGGTGGAAAAATGGGATATAAGGTGTTGGCATGCTGGAAATAAGGCTTTCATTGTTGATGCCTCGATTGATGGAGAACCAACTGCCCGTCGCACCCCTGCGTGGCAAGCTAAAATATCATGTACTCGCATGACAAACACCCGCATCCGGGTGATCTTCATCTCTGATTTGCATATCATAGTTGAGAATATTCTTGAAGGTGTTAAGTTCTGTGTCTGAGGCTGCTCCCTGCAGAGACCCTTCAAAGAATTCCTCTCCTCTGTTCACCCCTAAATTGGCTAGAAAATCAGCTACTTTATTCCCTTCTCTCCTTATATGTGTGAAGGCTAATGCATTATGATTCCGGAGCAATGTTTGGAGAGTCTCTAGTCTGGTTGCTAACCTCCAACTGTTGCTCACCTTCTGGACCTCCCTACCCTGTTGGATTTTTATGATCATGTTTATTATTATCTGAGAATCTCCTTCCACAATGAGAGGAGTTATCCTTTGAGTATGTGCAATCTTGAGTCCTCTCCAGAGTCCCTCCAATTCTGCTGCGTTGTTGGTGTTCCAACCTATTGATCCGTAATAGGTTATTAGGGGATGGCCTTGAGAATTTCTTATCACACCTCCATAGCCTGTGTTGCTTGGATTTCCTTTTGATGTGCCATTGAAGTTGAGAAGATAGGTGTTCGGAGGAGGAGGGGTCCACCTGGATGGGGAAACTTTATGTATAACTGCATTGACTTGGGAGACCTGGGGAAGTTGAAGATTAATTTGCCAGTTGCTCCAAATGCTTTGTTCCTATTGGTTATTGGGAAGGTCCTCGGCAGCCCATTGCTTGATAGATATAGTTTCTTGTATATTGTTGAGAATGATCTTCCAGATTTCTTCTACTGGTGAGGTACGATCTCTGAAAATCCTCCGATTCCTTTCTTTCCAGATGTTCCACATCACAATCCCTGGAGCGATTTGCCAAAGTGTGTTAAGAATTTTACTTTGGTAAGGCAATTGGGACTAGGTACGAATCGTGTTGAGGATATCTCCCTGCACTCTTCCATCTTTGCGACTTCTGAAGGAGACTTTTTCCCAGATATGTCTGCTTAAAGGGCAAGTCAACATTAAGTGAGCCGCTGTTTCCTCTTCCTTTTTGCAATTGAAGCACATGGAGGGACCTGCGAATTTCCTCTTTCTCAGATTGTCCCATGTCAGAATTCTGTTGTGAGCCAGAAGCCAGAGGAAGGTTGATATTTTTGGCCAAATTGGCGGCTTCCATATTTTTTCCCACACTTTATCCTTATTGAAGCGGTCGTTTAAAAGAAGTCTGTAAGCCTCCTTGGTCGTGAATGTCCCTTTCTCTTCGTATCCCCACCGTAATTTGTCCTCCCCTGCTTCCTTGAGGATCTTTCTTTTCTTTAATTCTGCTGAGAGCGAGGATTGGATGGCGTCCGTGCTGTCTGGTAAGATCTGGTGGGTAGGTTTCCATTCCCTATATTCTGAATTGGTATGGAGATTCCAGAATTTGTTAATCTTGTCCATGTGATTCATTTCCTGAGCTTGGAGATTTTGGATAAGAGTATTTAAGGCAGGCAATTGTTGCCAAGAGTCTGTCCAAAATCTTGCACTGCTCCCTTCCTTTACCTCCCAGAAGCTATGGTTTTGTATTAATTCTCTGTGTTTTATGGCAGAATTCCACATTGCTGAGCCTTTACTTATTTCCGTCATTCTTATTATTTCTTCCCGTGGCAAGTTACTGGCATATTTGGCGTGCCATAATCGGGCCCATGGAGTATCCGGGGAGGTTAACCATTTCCACCAGATTTTCGCTCCCATAACTGCATTACTGTGTTCCGGATCCCTGAGCCCTATTCCTCCTGTTATTTTTGGGGTGCAGACTTTCTTCCATTTTACTAGAGCCCATTTCCTGTTAGGTCCTGAGTTTCCCCAAAGGAAGTTGCGTTGAAGCTGTCTTATTGCTTTCAGCACCCCTTTTGGCGCTGCCATTAAAGAAAAAAGATAAAGCGGCATGGACTGTAGCACCGCTTTGATGAGCACCATTCTACTTGCCATGTTCAAGGCTCTGTGAGTCCATTGGAATAATTTTGTCTCCAGCTTTTCAAGGAGGTTGGTCCAGGATGAGTGCTTTAGAGCTGAGGCAATTAGGGGTGCTCCCAGGTATTTGGAGGGCAAGGAAGCTACAGAGAAGCCTATGATGCGTGCTATTGCTCGTTGAGTGATGGGGGGGGTGTTGAAGAAGAAGATTTGGGATTTCGCTTTGTTTATAAGGGCCCCAGATGCTTTGGAGAACGCTTCAAGAATGGAGATTAGAGAGCGGGCTTCTTGAACAGAAGAGTGTCCGAAAAGCATGTTGTCATCGACAAACTGTTGATGGGAGGTGGTGGGAGTTTGATGGAATGAAAGGCCTTTAAGGTGTCCCTCTGAAATAGCTGCTTTTAGGCTTCGTCCTAATCCTTCTGCCATAATGACAAACAAAAAGGGGGAAAGGGGATCTCCTTGGCGAATGCCTCTGGATGGGCGAAAAGTGGCAGAAGGGATGCCATTGACAAGGATAGAGTAAAAAGTGGATGATATGAGACTGCTTATCCACCTTATCCAGGCTGCATCAAAACCAAATGCTTGCAAGATTTTTTGCATGTATTCCTAACATATGCTATCAAAAGCTTTAGATAGATCGATTTTTAGAAGCATACCTGGTTTCTTCGTTTGCTTGAGGGAATGGATGATTTCATGGGTAAGAATGATCCCACCTGTTATCTGTCGTCCCTCCACATAACCTGATTGTTCTGGTGAGATAATAAGCGGTAATATTGGTTTCAGCCGAAGCGCTATTACCTTTGAAACAATCTTGTAAATGATGTTGCACAAGGCTATTGGTTTGAATTTTTCGAGAGAGTTGGAGTTCTCAGATTTTGGAATTAGGGCAATGAAAGTTGCATTTAATCCTGGATACATCCATCTCATGGATCTTGATTCTTCAACCAGTTTCCATACTTCCCATTTAATCAGCTCCCAAAAGTGTTGAAAGAAATTTGATGTAAAGCCATCAGGACCAGGGGCTTTGCCTGTCTTTAGGAGTTTGACCGCCGCCTCTACTTCCTCCAGATTGATAGGCTTAAGGAGCAGAGTGTTGTGCTCCTCCGTAATTAGACGCGGAATATTGCTGACTATTGTTTCAATCTCCTCTGTTCTGTTGATATTCGGCTCCTGCGACATGGTCTTGAAGTACTGCAAGAATTCCTGTTCCATACCTGCTTGTGTCTCGATTTTCTCCCCTTGGGCATTTGTGATCTGGGAAATCTAATTATGCATTCGCCGTTGTACTGTAGTTTTGTGGAAGAATTTAGTATTCTTTTCCCCTTCCTTTAGCCAGCGGATGCGTGATTTCTGTCGCCATAGAATCTCCTTCTGCATGTCCCTTTCTAATAACTTTTGTTCCGCTTACTGTTCTTTAGTCATTAGCTCCTCTGTTCTTCCCTCCGTGATAATTGTTTGTTGAATCTTTCTGATCTCTTGAATGAGAATCTCCTTTTCTTTAAAGATGTTCCCAAAGGTGTTTTTGTTCCACTTTTTTATTTCGCCTTTGAGAAATTTTAATTTTTTTTGGAATCTTGCCATTTTTGTGGGCGCCATCAGATTGCATGTTTGCCAAGTCGTTTGAATGAATTCTTTGAATTCTGGATGAGACAACCAGAATGCTTCGAATCGGAAAGGCCTGTTTATACTTGTGTCTGGTCTATTCCACTGTAGCGCAACTGGCCAATGGTCCGAGCCAGAGAAAGGAACGATATGGGCTAAAAATTCTCCTCCTGTGTGTATTGCATTGTCGGATATGAGAAATCGATCCAATCTAGAGGCGATTTGCATTGGCTTAGCTCTCTTGTTGGTCCATGTATACAGTCCGTTGGAGGTGGAGACGTCAATCAACCAGTTGTTGTTGATAAAGTCCTTGAGAAGGGAGCCATCTCTGTTGAACCTGCATCTCCCTCCCTGCTTTTCCTCTAGAGATGCAATCATATTGAAGTCCCCGCCGGCTAGCCAGAGGGGATATAATCTGTCGGAATTGAGATATGAAATGGTGTCTAATATTTCCTCCTTCTTCTGAGATTCTTGAGGGAAGTAGACATTGGTTAGATGTCCATAAATATTGGTTCCCAGAAGATGAAATATTGCTTGTATGAAATGTTTGTTTGCATGAATATTTTGCAATTGGATTTTACTGGCATCCCAAAGAATAGCCAGTCCACCTGAAGCTCCTTAAGCCTCAACCGCTGTGACCTGCGCACCTGGCCAAGCCTTTGCCACCGATTTTTCTAGGAATGTCAAGCTCCATTTTGTTTCTTGTACAAATAGCATTGTTGGTTCTTCTTCCATAATCAAATTTTTGAGAAGTTTCCTTTTCCTGGGGCCATTTAGCCCTCGAATGTTCCATGATATGAGCTTCATTGGGACAGTTTGGGGTTGGAGTTGAAGTATTTGGTGAGTTTGGCATATCTGCCAGATTCAACCAGAACCTCGCCAATCTTTATTGTCCTTTCTAGAGTCGATTTGCGCCCTCTTTTTTTGCTGTCTTTGGATAAAAATTTTCCATCCCATTGGCTTCCTTTCTGTACCCCTAACGAATGCTTCTTTTGAGCTTTGCTCAGAACTTCTACGAGGTTGTCTACCTGCTTATCCGTGATTTTATCAAATTTACCTGTTTTACAGGCTTGTTCAAGGCCCAAGATATCAAGCTCCCCAATATCTATAGTCTCCCCGTCTACCTCCATTATTTGCGGCTCTTGTGTATTTTCTTCAGCTTCCTTACCTTTTTCCTTTCTGGTGCTATTGTTATCTGTCTCCATTTCTGGGTTGTTCTCTGTATCCGAGCTCGTTGCCTTTTTTTTTTCTTCTTGCTGATCTTTTTGTGTCTTAGGATTTTCAGCGTTTTGTGCGCCTTTTTCCTCCATAACTTCGTCCTTGTCCTCTGCATTTGCTAATGCATCAAAACTGTTGCTGGTAGAAGCCTTGGTATTCCCTTTTGGATTCTGCTTGGGAGGATTCGCTGCCTTTTTGTTGCCTCTTCTTCGATTTGGAACTTTGGTGTATCTGTCCTGTGACTGTTGTGCTTGAGTGTTTTGGATTGAAGGTTTTATATTCAAAGGGCAGTCTTGGAAGAGATGCGCTATAACATGGCATTTTCTGCATCTGAAAGGCACATGTTCGTAATCTATTACTTGGATCCAGTCATGGTCCTCATGAAAGAGTCTCATCGTATTCGACAGTGGTTGCTTCAAGTCCATATAAACACAAATCCTTGCATATGAGGCATATGTAGTATGTCTGACCGCTTTGGTTTCTTCTGCAACCTTGACGAAATCTCCTAGAGCTGAACCTATGGATTTAAGAGAATCTTCCCCCCAATATTCCCATGGTAAAGAGAAAAGTTTGATCCAAACTGGTGCATAACTTAGATCTTCCTTGTCTGGATTGAAATGAGCAACCCATTCTCGAAGAAAAAGCCCGGCTGAGTTGAAGAAATAAGGTCCACCTTCAAAAACTCTGTTTTTATCTTCCAAGCAGATAAATATAGCTGTAAAAAAACCTTTGGGCCCTAGTAATAAGGTTATTTCTCCTTTTGGATGCTAGACAACATTGATCCAGTTTCTTAAAGCTCTTTCTGTCGGCCAGAGCCCTATAAACTTTCCTATGAGGGCATGGTCTCTCATGTATTGGATTCTTGCGTTAATGCAATGGCTAGGAAGTTCTACTTCTGGCCTATGGGCGGCTACAGGCTTACACGTAGAGGAGCTTACCTTTGGTGACTCATACTGGTCTTGTTCGCTGTGGATCTTCTTTGTGTTCTCCGCTTCAGAGCCATTCGTTTCCTGATTGGGGTCAACCCTCACCTCTGGTCCTTGCTGGCTAGGGTCGATTGGCATCCCGTCCCCTTCCACCCCGGAGGGGGAAGTCATGTTGCTGTGCACCCAGTCCTTCCGCTGGTCACCTGTTACTTCTGTCAGATCTGGCGAAGCCTGCCGTCGCAGGAAAGCTGCAGAAACCCTAGCAGTTTTAGAGTTCCCGTGACCTACCGTTCAGAGCGCCGCTCCGCCTCTGCTAGAACTTGCAAAAATTCTTGCTTATTCTATTATTAATCATTATTAATCTTATTGTTATTAATCTTTTATTTCACTGTTTATTTTGATCATCCTTAATTATTTTAATATTACTTGTTATTTATATTATTCTTTATTATTCTTATCTTTCATTAATCATATTGTTATTATTAATTAATATTTATATTATTATTTATATATTATTGTCTAATCCTTATCTATCCTTATTTATATTATTATTAATATTATTTATTGTTATT
>APFE031044249.1:33673-75430 GCA_000404065.3 Pinus taeda | reverse complement strand
ATTTAAATTATTATTTTTTTGTAATTCAGATGTGTATATTATAGAACAAAATATGTTACAAAAAGTCTGTCGAAGCAGAACGAAACCTTAGTTGGACCATTTAAACCGTGCTGACAGCCCGCTCTGGGCTTTCAAAACTGAGCTACACACCACGCAGGGTGGCTTGCTCTTAAAACAATTACTAATCGCCACGACACTATCAAAACTTGGACAGAGACAGAGTAACATCACTATCTTACATAAGACCAAAGCCATGACAGAAAATAGAGTAAACAGAGTAACAGAACTAACTGGCATAAAGCCAAAGCCGTGACAGAAGAAAAGAGAAAGATTTAAAGCAGAAACTAAGGAAACCCACCAGTGCGCGGAAAGCCACAAATTCGACTGACTATGTCTAAGCCCACGTCCAGAACATGCTTGTCGACTCTGGCCTGCATATCTTGCATGGATTGGAATTCCTGAGCTTCCTTCATCTTTTGCTCCTGCATAAGGGGGTCCGGACTCAGAGTTTTCCGAAGAAGCCTAATGAGCAGAGTCAATTTCTTGTTGACAGTTTCCACAACCTCATGATCCAGCGATTCATGGGTTTCATGAAATTTTGCTGACTGATCCTCCGAAGTGGAGTTCCCCTTTCTAGAATGCTGCTTCCCTTCTTCCTTTGAATCCAGGGCTTTCGCAAGGAGGGTTTTGATTCTCCAGCTCTCCGCTTTAGTCCGAATATACTGAGTGGCTCTTTTGGAAGGAGTACCCGGGTCATGTAACCAGTCAACCTCCGCAATGATTCCCTCCTGTCGCTGCGCTTCTTCCTCTTTCACAGAAGCTTCCAATTCCGCTATCTTGCATTTTTGTCTTGCTATTGCTCTGGTCTCATACATATTCTGCGCGGTTCGTAGTTCGTGGTGGGCCGCCGAACATCTACAACTCCCCGCTTCCATCCTATTCCCTCTAATATTATTGCTGTGATCACTTCTACAGACAAAAAGGTGGTGGTATCTTGCAGTGCTTTGAACTGAGGTAGAAGAACCAGAGCCATGACTCTCCGTTAAATAGCTATTTTCCATGGAGTTTCCCATAATGCGCTCTCCCCTTCGATGCAGAGTGGAGGTACTTTCGTTATTAATTCAAAAAATGTTCGCACAAATCACATATCTTCTCCCTGACCTAGCATAAATGTTGTTGAGTGCCTTCCCATCAAGGTTGAGCCAGTTGTCCCTTCCTCGCAAATGGACTCTATGGAATCTCTCGTGGCATGAACCATATTGATAGTTTCCATGTTTGGCTTTCCCTTGCCATAATGACCACTGCTGCATCTGTCTAGTCGTCCAGCTCCCGTGATAATATCCCAAGCTGTTACCAGAAATTCCAGGTATACGGTGCCGGACAGAGAAACCGTTGCCAGTCAAGCCCGGTCGGTTTCATTTAGATCTTGCTGTGCCAGCTGTACACATCTCGCCTTCAGGTTCAGGCAGTCCACATCCTCCAAACAACTGTCCCACCCCCTATCCTGATTGTCCACGCCACAATTCACTAGGTAGTCCGCTAGCTGGTTCGCCTTACGTCTTACCGCATGAAAAACTAATCCTTTTCCAACCATTAGTTCTGCAACATTTTCCGTAACCTTGGCGAGCTGCCAGTGTTTTGTAGCTTTGTTCGCCTTAGTGCCTCCCTGAATTCTCTTAGCTGTTGATATGACCAGTGATGAATCCCCTTCCACAATTACATTGTAGATGCGTAGGGATTTTAAAATTCTCAAACCATGGTCAAGCGCTGCAAATTCCATCTCATTATTTGTGCTTTCCCCAAGTGCTCTGTAATATATGTGTAGAATTTCTCCATGCTGGTTACGTAATGCACCTCCATTTCCTGCCATGCCGGGATTGCCTCTCGAGGCCCCATCAAAATTCAGCTTCAATCCTCCTTCCAGCAGACACTACCATTTGTCGATCTGTGAGGATGGTTGCATTCTGTGTCTCGAAGTTCTGATGCTGCTGGTGGCTTCCAGACGAAAGCATTTCAAAATGCGTAAGTCTTGAGCTGACGGTTTCTCGTTACATTCCTCTCTGCATTTTGTTTGAATTAACTGTTGAATGTTAGTTATTATATTGTCTTTAGAGAACTCTATGTTCCTGTGTTCGTCTTGAAATATTCTGCGGTTACGTTCCTTCCAAATAGACCATAGTAAGAACCTTGGAACATATTTCCATATGCTATTGACTCTTCATATGTTGGAGAAGTCTTTTTTCCAGTTCAGTATGGTTCTATGAATGGATTCTCTATCTCGGTCAGAACTACCGAGGATTCCTTCCATCCAGCTCCATAACTGATTTGCCCATTCACAAGCATTGAAGAGGTGGTTTATAGATTCCTCCTCGACGAGGCACATAGGACATCTTGAGGGTCCCCTGAAACCTTTCTTGCACAAGTTGTCCCAAGTTAAAGTCTTGTTTCTCATTAGAAGCCAAAGGAAGGTCCTGATTTTCAGCCAGAATAGGTTGTCCCAAACTTTGCTGCACCAAGGCATGGCTTCTACCTGTTCTTCCTTTTCTATTATATCCATAGCTTCTTTTAATGAGAAATTACCATTACCTTTCAAACCCCATCTTAGCTTATCATCCTCTTCAGTTTTCCAAATCTTTCTTTTGAGGATTCTCTCATTGAGTTGCTGAAAGCTTTCGTTGTTCTCCTCTGTATTCCCAGGATTTAAATTAATCCAGTCCCTCCAAATCGGATCCCTACTAATTTGAGTCCAATACTGATTGACTCTATGTCTTCCCTCATTTTGACTAATTCTCTTGAGGGTAGATAGCTCTGGGGTGTCCAGTTTAGGGAACTACTTCCATGCATCTTCCCAGAACATGGCCAGCCTTCCATTGTGAATCTCCCAAAAGCTGTGCTCCTGTACTAAGCTCCTGTTATTCTTGGCATGGTTCCATATTCACGATCCTTCCGGGACTTCTTGTAGTCTTATGAGGTCCTGAGTATCATAGTCTGGAGTGTATTTTTCCTTCCAATGCCTCACCCAAGGTAAATTGGGTTCTTTAATCCATTTCCACCATATCTTAGCTCCACAGGTTCTGTTGACCACCCAAGGATCTGCTAAGTTCAGCCCCCCCATAGATTTTGGCTGGCATAGCTTATTCCATGCCACCAAAGCCCACTTCTTCTTATCCCCATTCCCATTCCATAAAAAGGATCTCTGTATGTTTCTCATTTGTTGCAAAATACCCTTGGGGGCTGGAAGCATAGAAAGTAGATATTGTGGAATTTCCTGCAGAACAACCTTGGTTAAGATAAGTCTACTCGCCAGGTTGAGGGCTCTATGCGTCCAATGCGAGCACTTTTTCTTCATGTTGGCTAGAACTTTCTCCTAGTGATTTTTCTTCCAAGGTTTCAGAGTCAGAGGAGCCCCTAGATATTTCGAAGGTAGGGAACCAATCCTGAATCCAAGAAGTTGGGACAAGTGAGCTTGAACTGCCGGATGAGTGTTGAAAAAGAAAATTGTGGACTTAGAAAAATTAATCTCCATGCCAGAATCTTGGCTAAAGAGATCAAGGATACCCTTGTAAGCCATAGCCTCCTTCACCGTGGGGGTACAATGTAGCATGGTATCATCCATGAACTGTTGATGTGTGGTGGCTGGTAGTGATCTTATCGGTTGCAGACCTTTTATAGATCCTTCTGCTTTCTTCTTGGCTATAATTCTACTTAGTCCTTCCATTAGGATTACAAATAAGAAAGGGGATAGGGGATCCCCCTGTCTTATTCCCCATGAAGGAGTGAAAGGAGAAAAGGGATCACCATTGACAAGGATTGAATATCTTGGAGATTTGATGAGAGAAAGTATTCACTTGATCCAGGTCCTGCAAAAACCAAATGAATCCAAAACAGCTTCAAGGTATCTCCAGCTTACTTTGTCATAAGCTTTTGATAAATCCAATTGCATTAGCATTCCTGCTTCTTTTCTCGAATGAAGCGAGTGAATCATCTCCTGCGCTAACAAGATGTTATCTAGAATTTGTCTACCCTCAATGTAGCCTGATTGCTCTTCCGAGATGATACCAGGAAGAATTGACTTTAGTCTGTTGGCTATGACTTTTGAAATAATTTTATAGATAACATTACGTAGGGCAATAGGTCTAAATTTATCAGGTGTCTTTGCTTCTTCAACCTTAGGAATGAGCGCTAGAAAGGTGGAGTTGATGGATTTTAGAATGGTTCCTGAGCGTCTGGAATCCTCAACTACCTCCCAGACCTCTTGCTTGACAGTGTTCCAACAGGCCTTATAGAAATTGATGGTGAATCCATCTGGACCTGGAGCTTTATCATTAGGCATGCTCCTGATTGCCTCCTCCACCTCCTCCATGGAGATTTCCCTGCAAAGGGCCCAATTCTGATTTGAGGTAATGGACTTAGGAATGGCTGCTGTAAGTTCCTTGATGGCCTCCTCTCTGTTTATAGGCGGTTCCTGTGCAATTGAGTTGAAGTGATCTGAAAGCAAAGTAGATATGTCATTATGATTCTTTAATATCTCCCTTGCATTGTTTTTCAACTCGAGAATCCTATTAGCACTTCTATGCTCTAGAGCCGACCTGTGAAAAATTTTTGTATTCTGCTCCCCCTCTCTTAGCCACTGGACTCTAGATTTCTGTTTCCAAAGTATCTCTTCTTGTATGCATCTTTTGTGCAACTGCTATGAAAGAACTTTTTCCTACTCAATCGCTTCGACACTGTGGTTGCCTACTGCTCCATTTCTGTGAATCTGTTCCAGTTTGTTCTCTAGAATGGCTTTCTCCTGGAATATATTTCCAAAAACTGTTTTGTTCCAATCTTTTATCTTTTCTTTAGTTTCTTTCAGCCTCTTTTGTAGATTAAACATTTTGGATCCTCTCACCTCCAAAGGTTCAGACCACCATTTCTCTACCATCTCGAGGAAGTTAGGGTGGTCTAACCAAAAATTTTCAAATCTGAATGGTTTATTCCTTGGAGTACTGGGAAGGATATATGATTCTGCTGCTATGCCATCCATTATAATGCTTTCTAAGATTAAAAATCTATCCAAGCGAGAAGCTATCAACCTTTCTCCCCTCCTTCTGTTGTTCCAGGTAAACATGCCACTCTTGGGGTATATGTCTACCATTTTGACAGTTTCAATGAAACCTGTGAAGGCTTCCGCATCCCTATTAAGTTTTCTGAGACCGCCTTTTTTTTCTAGAAGGGTGGTTATCATATTGAAATCACCCCCCAGTATACACTTAGACCTTGGATGTCTTTCAATGAGTCTGGTTAATGAACTTAAAAAATTTATTTTATATTCTAATTTCTAAGGACTATAAATATTGATACAAAGGAAAGATCTAGAGTTACCTATGGGTTGAAAATCCACTGCTATGAAGTGTTTGTTCGCCTCAGTTGATAACATCTGGATTTCCTTTGTGTCCCAAATGGTTGCAAGGCCACCTTCTCGTCCCTGGCTCTCAATCTCTAAAACTTCTATATTTCTCCCAAGCTTCCTACAAAGACTGTTGATACTAGAGTTGCTACATTTAGTTTCTTGTAAGAACATAATTTACAGTTTGTATTTCTGGATTTTCCTCTTTAAGATTCTGTGTTTTGCCTGGCTGTTAAGCCCTCTTTCATTCCATGAGATGATCTTCATGTTTAACTGATTTTCATTGGAAGGACTGGAAAGCGCTAACCGCCTTCATCTTCCCTGAGTTTATCATTATCATGCCTAGCTCCTGTAGAACTTCACCACTAGTTCTATGGCCTCTTCTTTTCTTCTGCTTTGAACTAGATGATTTCCATAAAAGACTTTTTGAATGTAAGCTATTGTCTTTTACTACACCTAGCTTCCTATTCTGCTTTTCTAGTTCTGCTTTTTGCCTTGCTATGAACAGGTCGTTTACCTTCTTGATTTCTTCTTCCGATGCGTTCTCTATTCCTCGGGCCTTCCAGTTCTCAGCAATTACTGGTAGGTTCATCCGCTCCCTGGCTAGTGCCTCTTCCCATTCTTGATCCTCACTTCCGCCATCACTGGTGAGCATGTCAGTTTCTTCTTCTGTCTCCTCTGTTCTCTCCTGCATTTGAACTTCATTGTTGAGGTCCCCTTCATCCGTTCCTTCCCTGGTTGGTTCTTCCTTTTCATCATGCTCTGCATCTGATGTTAGGGTTTTGTGCTTGTCCTCCGAATCTGTTTCAGTATCTATGATCACAAAAGAGTTGCTTTTGTTGTTCCTATCTGTATTCCCTTTGGTATTCTTCCTTCTATTAGCTCTCTGTCTAGACTTAGGTTTTATAAAGGTTTCTTTGTCTTTGTTGGCTTGTGCTGTTTCGGTCTCTACTTCCTTCCTAATCATAGGGCAGTCTCTCATCAAATTCCCATGTTCATGACATTTGCAGCACCGGAAGGGAATCTGCTCATAGTCTATAGCCTGAAAGTAGTTCTCATCCCTGTATTCCAGCCAGAGCCCCTCATGCAGTGCCCCGGAAACGTCCATTTCAACACATATTCTGGCGTAAGAAGTATATCTCTTTGTAAGGTTGCTTCAGAGGCCTTGACGAATGTTCCCAACTGGTCACCAATTTGTTTCAAGGCATTCAGACCCCAATAGTCTATTGGGAGAGAGAACAAACGAATCCAGACTGGGACTTGAGTGAAAGATTCTTTTTCCAGGGTGAAGTTTGGTTTCCATGGTCGCATGTATAGACCAGCTGAAGCCAAAAAGTATGGACCACCCTCAAAAATTCTATCCTTGTCTTCTAGGTTGGAGAAAACAACTGTGAAGAAACCCTTGGCTCCCAAATGAAGCTTAACATCCCCCCTCGGCTTCCATTGTTGTCTAATCCAATGGCAAAGAGTCCTTTCAGATGGCCATATGCCCATAAATTTGCAGATGATGGCCTGTTCTGCCATGTGCTCTCTGTATGCCTGAATCTCTGGGTCAGTTATAACTACCCTTAGGTTATTGGTCTTTTTTGGTTTGCAGAACCCATTTGATGAAGCGTATTTATTGGGGCTTGTGCTTGGCTCCCCCTCCTTTTCCGTCTTTCCTTGCCTATTATCTGTTTGCTCCCTGTCTTCTTCATCTTGTCATTCCTCATTTTCTGATGATTTAATTATTGAGCTGATTTTGTCTTTAGTTCCTGTTAGGCTTTCACCCACTGTGCCTTTGCTTTCTGTTGTTTTGTCTGACTTGTCAGTTTCCCCTTGTATTTTCTCCTTATTCCTCCTGTCGTTCTGCTTGTTACTGTCAAGCCTAGAAATCCTGACCCCTTCCTTCTTATTTTGCCTCTGCTTCTGCATGATTATCTGTTTGAAAGTAGGGGTCCCATTGGACCCCTCTGCCCCCATTCGGTCGGTCAGCTCTTGAACTTTGCGATGCAGTGCTGCGATACGAGAGATTACCACTTCCGGCCCTACAATGGTATCAGCACATTGGAAACCCTATTTTCGCCCTCGGCTCTGGTTCCTCTCACGGCCTTTTTCTTCATATTTGACATCAGCATTCAAGGGCACCCTATTTAAATTATTATTATTATTCTTATCTATTATTATTCTTCTTATCTATGGTTACTAATGTGTATCGAAATTTATTTTATTTTCAATGGGATTATTTAGTTGAATGCTATTTTGTTAGAATATCAATCTAGGTATTAGGATCTATATTTAACCTAGCTACAATCCTTATTGAGAACCTATGCTATTATTCATGGGGGTTGAGAAAGGGGTTCCAACTTTTGCTAATTTCTAAGCCTCCATCCCTATTAAGGTTTCGAGGGTGCTTTATGATTTCAATAGCTTCTCTAACCTTTCGCTTGAAATGGTGATCTTCTTTGGCAATGACCTTGGCGTCTTCAAGGCATATATGGTGATTGGTTTTACTTACATGCTCAGCTAAGGCTAAAGAGCGGCTTCTTTCGTTACGAATATCTGCACTATGCTCTTTGAGCCTAATCCTTACAGACTTGCCCGTTTCTCCTATATATTGATCCCCACAAGAGCAGTCGATGATATATACTCCTTTCTATTGAAGATGTTCTTGGCTGTCCTTAACAGATTTCATTCTTTGTTTAATGGTAGACCAGGGTTTGAACGCAGTCTTTATATTTTTCTTTTTGAAGATTTTAGCTATCTTGTCTATGACTCCTTGAATGTAAGGAAGGTAGGCATTAGAGGTTGGGGGGTCTTTCGTCTTGCTTATATTGTTATTGGATTTGGCCTTTTGAATAGCTTTGTATATGCCTTTATTGTTGTACCCTAGTCTGGCAAATGTTCTTTTTAGGTAAGAAATTTCTTCCTCAGTATGGTTAATATCAGAAATTTTATAAGCTCTAGTGAAAAGGGTCTACAGTACCCCCATTTTCTGGGCTGGGTGGTGGTGAGAATCAACATGCAAGTAGTTATTTGTATGGGCTTTCTTTCTAAATACTTTGTGACCTATGGAACCATCATTTCTTCTTATAAGGAGAATGTCCAAGAATGGTATGCAATTATTTTCTTCTACCTCCATTGTAAATTTGATGTCTTCAGACATGCTATTAAGATGGTCCAAAAAGTTCTTAAGCTCATTCTCCCCATGGGGCCAGTTGACAATGGTGTCATATACAAACCTATCCCAAGATTTAGGTTTTAATGGGAATGAATCCAGGGCCTTCTTTTCGAATTTTTCCATGAAAAGTTTTGCCATGATTGGGGAAAGAGGAGATCCCATAGCAACACCCGAAGTTTGTTCAAATATTTCACCTTGGAAGTAGTAGAAGGTGGAGCAAAGGTAGATTTCTGCCAATTTCACAGTCTGGGGGTCTCATACATCTTTAACTACCTGAATTGCTTCATCAAGGGGGATTTTGGTGAAGAGTTGGACCACGTCAAAACTAATGATTTTATCTCTGGGATCTAGCTTAGTATTTTTAATGTCTTTGACAAATTGATTGGAATCTTTAATGTAAGAGCTAGTTTTTCCCACTAGCGGGGATAAAATGCTAGCGACATACTTAGCTAACTCATAGGTGGGGGATCCTATAGTGTTGACTATAGATCTTAAGGGGACATCTTTTTTATGAATTTTAGGGGCTCCATAGATCCTGGGGGTGATTTCACTATTCGGGGTTAATCGCTTTTTTAGTTTATCATCCAGATTGGTCTCTTTAATGGCTTTCTTTACCAGGTTAGTGATTTTGGAGATGGGGTTTTTCTCCAATTTCTTGTAGCTACCACTATTATATAAGTGGTCTTTCATTTTGCTGACATAATCTTCATAATTCATAATAACCGTGGCGCCTCCTTTGTCAGCCTTCAAAATTACAATGTCTTTATTATTTCTAAGACCTTTTAAGGCTTTTATCTGTTCAAGGTTTAGGTTTCTTCTAGGGGGTTTGACTTTTCTTAGGATAACGGCACACTCTTGTCTAATGAGATCTTTATCTTCCTCCTTAAGCGTCTTGATTCCGTCTTCTAAGTTGCAAATGATTTCTTCATTGGGGATTTTGTTAGGGGCCAAGGCGAAATTTAGACCTTTGTTAAGGACTTCTATTTCTTCCTTCTTCAGCTCATAAGAGGAGATATTAATCACTTTCTTGTTTATAGTTGAAGAATCTGGGTTTTTTCTTTTAAGGTTTGCTATTATTTTCTGGTTATCAACCTTATTATTCTGAGCGGTGCTTTCAAAACTGCTATCTATATTCATTATATCTAATTTATTATTTATATTGGGTTTATTAACTAATAATCTATTTAAATCCAAGTTATCAGTTACATACCTGGGATGAGGGGCACTCCACCTGCTACTTGCTCCAGCTACTGAAGTGTTACAGTCTTCCATGCTACTGCACAAAGATTCATTATCTAATCTGATTGCGTGTTCTGTGCTGCCTGTTACCCCAACTGCGTATTCATTTTTGGAGACCTACATGAAACTACTACGCGATAGCAAATTTGTGGAAGGCTTGCAAGAATTAATAAAAAATGTGCCGACAAAGAAAAGGTCCTTGGTGGTTAGAAAGATTGGAAAACATAAGGCAAGAACAAGGCATGAGATGAGGCTCACCACACAGATAGGTGACTATGAAATGGACTAGGTCATTTTGGATTTGGGGTCTGATGCGAACATTTTTCTAGAACAAACATGGGAAAGGATGGGGAGACCTGCACTACAGGGGTCTCCGATTCAACTCAGAATGGTGAACCAATAGAAAATCATCCCCATGGGATGATTATATGGAGTAACCGTTGATATAGAAGGTGCAAGTGCGATGGCCAACTTTGAGGTCATAGGGATCGATGATGAGAATAATCCATACCCCACACTCCTGGGAATTGACTAGGCCATTGAGATGAATGGGGTAATTAATTTGAAGAAGAGGACAATGTCGTTTGAAAGAAAATTACTTTAGGTTGTAGTACCATTGGACCCTACAGAAGGGGCGCGCTATACTAAACCAATCCATGATTATGAAGAAAGTGATGATGAACTGGATAAATCTACAAAATAACAACACAAGATCAGGATTAGATCAATCCAATGGTAGATGGATGGATTACATGGTACTGAGAGAGTTCTTGCAACTCTGATTTAGATGAAGGGTTGGAGCATTGGAAAAATCTCTTTCATGAAGTATATACACTGTAATGCAATATGATGACAAAGTCATTGCGCTGTGTTTCGTTGGAGGTAAGGAAATTACCCTATTATGATGGTTTAACTGATGTAGACTTATTTTTGGATGAATTTGAGCACGAAGTCCCTGAAGATCACCGCTTCCAAGATTTAAAATTGGCACTGCACGCTACACCTGCACAATGGTTAGGTACACAAAAGGATAGTTTTTATGAATGGCGAGACTAGAAAAGAATGATGAGGTTATGTTTTGGGCATCCTAACACTATATTAACTGAGAAATATAATGGAAGGGATGATCTGCGTGATCACCTAGCGAAATGGACTAAATCATGGGAATAGAATTGCAGTGAGAGTGGGTACACATATTTTGCCACACTTTGGATACAATTCCCATGAACGCCCTTTAGCTTTGGAGATGGCTTTGTAAGAATCAATGAAACTCTATAAGAGATTAAGGTAGTTATCTTTAGAATGTCACAAGAACCTATGGAGTGGACCCAACCAGATTGGAGCACTCAGTTGCACCATGCGCTAGAATTCTATAATGTGACTGCTGAAGAAGAGGATGCATATCTAAGAAACATTAATATTCTAGATGCAGAAGGGCATCGCGAAGTCGAAGGCCCACAAATAGACAACCCAGAAATAATTGCGTCATTGAAGACAAAGAAAGTAAACATTGGTACTAAAGTAGAACCGAAGTTTGCGAAAATTGGAGATTATTGGGATGACATTACTGTGGATAAAGTTGTTGAGTTACTCCGGGAATACCAGAATATGCTCCCTACCAAGTTCTCAGATTTGAAGGGCATAGTTGGAGATTTGGGGGTTATGAAGATCACTCTGAAACTGGACCTGAAGCCTATTAAACAGAAGTCGTATCGTCTTAATCTGAAATATAAGGAAAAGGTTCACCTAGAGCTAGATAAGATGTTGGAAGAAGGCATCATAAAGCTGGTTGAATAATCTGAGTGGGTGAGCTCGATGGTGGTTTAGGAGAAGAAACAAAAGGGTGAAATAAGGATTTGCGTAGATCTGCGGAAGCTTAATGATGCATGTGTCCACGAACCATTCCCAACGCTATTTACCGATGAAGTATTGACAATGTTGGAGGGCAGGAGGCCTACTCCTTTACTGATGGGTTTTCGGGTTATCGTCAGATCAAGATCGTGCCTGAGGATAGGAGCAAGAAGACCTTTGTGACTGAGTGGGATTGTCTTCAATACACTGTGATGCCATTTGGACTTAAGAATGTGCCAGTGATATTTTCCCACATAGTCATAGCATCATTCAAGGAGTTCATTCATAAATTCTTAGAAGTATACTTTGATAACTGGATGGTGTTCAGATTAGTAAAGTGCCATGTAGAAAGCCTATGCCTAATGATGGATACATGCTGCAGATACCAGATCACGCTAAACTTGAAGAAATGAATCTTTTGTGTTCCTTTTGGGATTTTTCTCGGTCATGTTGTGTGCAAGCAAGGATTGATGGTGGACCCTGCAAAGAATGTGGTAATTGTGAACTTGGAGGCCCCTAAGAATGTCAAGCATCTATGCGCAATGTTGGGTCATATGGGATATTATAGAAAATTTATCAAAACTTATGCTCAAATTATTGTGCCCATGGAGAAACTACTAAAGAAGGACACAACATTTTGTTGGGACAAAGAATGTGAGCGCAACTTAGATGTATTGAAGGAAATGATGGTCACTGCATTGATCTTGGTATTCCTTGATTGGAAAAATGAGTTTCATGTACATGTGGATGCCTCTTGCATTGTGTTGGGTGTAGTGATAACACAGGTGGGCAAAGGAGAAATGGACCATCATATAGCCTTCGCGAGTAGGAAATTATCGAAGGCTAAGAATAATTATTCAATGACTGAGAGTGAAGGATTAGCCATGGTGTGCACACTATAGAAATCCATGCATTATCTGTTAGGAGGGCATTTCAAGATGTACATAGATCATTCTGCCTTGAAATACCTGGTCAACAAGCCTATGTTGGGTGGGGGGAATTTGCAGATGGTTTTTATTATTTCAAGGGTATGACTTTGAAGTCATTGTGAAGAGCCAAAGGTCAAATGCTGGACCTGACCATTTGTCACAAATAAAAATAGGAGAAGAACCTAATAATTTGGAGGAAGGGTTGCCAGATGTGTATCTCTTTGCAGTGCACATAGCGGATGACCATTTTGCAAACATTATTCACTTCTTGACTACGAGGATGGCACCGGAAGGATATACAAGTCAACAAAAGAATGAATTAGCAGTGCGTGTAGCCGATTTTTCAGTTATTGCAGGACATTTGTATAAAATGGGTGCAGATGAATTATTGTGAAGATATGTACCGAACTTTGAGCATGAAAACATTATTTTTGAAGCTCATGGGGGAGCTGCGGGAGGCCATTATGCGGGCAAGGAAACTGCACAGAAGATTTTTCATGCAGGTCTATGGTACCAACATTGCATAAATATTCCAAGGCATATTATAAGGCATGTGATGCTTATCAAGGAACCGAAATATTGTCGCAAAGAGATGAGTTACCACTACACCCTCAGGTATCTTTGCAACACTTTGAGAAGTGGGTGATTAATTTTGTTCGACCAATTCAGCCCCCTGGAAAGAAAACGGGTTCATGTTATATTATGATTGTGACAGAATATCTAACTAGATGGGCAGAAGCACAGCTAGTTGAGGATTGTACAAGGGCTACGATAACAAAGTTTTTGTTTGAGTATGCCTTAACCAGATTTGGCTACCCAAAGGTGTTGATGAGTGACATAGGTATGCACTTTCTCAACGAAAAGATTAGTGCATTGACTGAAGATTCTAGGTATACCATCAGAAGAGTACACCATATCACCCATAGGCCAATGGAAATGCTAAAGCTTTCAATAAGATTTTGGAAAACATGTTGACGAAGATCTGTAATGCATAACGGAATGACTGGGATGTACGCATACTTGCAGTACTATGGGCTTATAGGACTACTTATAAGAAGCTAACAGGAAAAATACCATTCTGCTTAGTCTATGGGATCAAAGATGTAATGCCGATGGAGTATATTGTGCCTAGTTTGCACATAGTAGCCCTAACAGGTATGGCAGATCGCAAGGCCTTGGAGGAATGGCTCCCGCAGCTGATGGAACTTGAAGAGGATCGATTTTTGGTAGGATTTCATCAACAAGTATAGAAGGAACATGAAAAATCATGGCATGATCGCCATATCAAGCTTCAAACTTTCAAGGTAAATGATATTGTCTTGTTATATGATAGTAAATTCACTAAATTTCTAGGTAAATTATAGATGCATTGGCTAGGGCCATATATTATCAAAGAAATTACAAACAGAGGTGCAGTTCAGCTCATGAAGCTGAATGGGGGAACTTTTTTCGAAAGAGTGAATGGGAGCAGGTTGAAATTGTATATAAGGGATCCTGTGAAATGACTATATGGTGATAGGATAGTCTTAGTGCTCCAGGCAGTTGCAAGGGAGTGTGAGACTATAAACTACACTACTAGGTTTGGGGGAAAACTTAGCAAATAGGATGTGTATAAAATGATGTAGATGCAATCTAGGGAGCTGCGTGCGAGAAGTTGCACCATGGAGGAAGGTGTTGCACAACATAGCATGAAAGTGACCATTGGAGTCACTGTTCATAACTTGATGGCCAGAAGACAGTTAAAAGGAGTAGGCTGGTGGCATTTAAGGAAAAAATATTTGAAGATCTACCGCAAAAATAACATTTACTATTAGAAATCGGGGGCAATGGTCATATTTGAATTCAAAACTCCCTATAAATTACGCATGCCAATCCAACATAGAACACTTTGCGCTCTTAGAATTGTTAGTGAAATTCGTTGTCTGCCACCTATGAACCAATTAGCTTGTGAATATTTAGTCATGAGCCCCACGTTTGGTAAGTTTCCTAAGATAAACCAAAAGTTTATTCTTGAAAAAATGCTTACACCAAGTCCTACTGAAACTGTGAGTGTTGGAAATGTTGCCTCTGAGGCAGCTACCTCGGAAGTTGTAAGTATGGAAGCTTCGACTTCTATGCCTGTGGCACCGAGGTCTCCTAGGCTGAAGCCTACACCTACTAGAGAAAACCAACTAGCCAAATCAAAGAAGGATAAGTAGAAGAAGTCAGTGTCAGTCTGTGCTTCCCCAAGAAAGAATTCCAAAATACAGAAGCCAAAGAAAGATAAGTAGCCAGAGAAGGTAGTGGACCTAGAGGCAGAATAAGCTTAGGGAACTGAAGATATTGATGTTGAAGGAGTGGAACCTATAACAAGGCTCCCTAAGTATATTCCTCCATGGAAGGGAAAAGCAAAGGTCACGAAGGACCCAGATTCTAAAAAGTTCACCATATCTACACCCCTGCTACCTTAGCAGGTCCCACTTGAAGGTTTGCGGCTCGCTAGGATCCCATTGTTGAAAATGGAGGATTGGGACATAAATGATCACACTAAGTTTCCACACTTGGTGAAAAACAAATACATGAGGAGAGTTTATTATGCAGAATTAGGTGTTACAATATTGGGAACAGAGGAATGGGTCCACGATGTCAAGCACTCGGGGCTACTCAATATATTGTGGGTGCCCCATTATCACCACAACCCCACTAACACAATATGTGTGCTAGCTTCTCACACTGGTGCACGCTGGCTGTTTATGGTTGGTAGGGCTTATCCCCATCATAGACATGCTTATTCATAGAATCACACATCTGCCTTATAAGGATGCGAACCAAAGCAAGGATTTTGACGGAAAGGCTAGGGAAAAGGACCTTTCATAATGGATGAAAAGGGATTATATCCTCCTTAAGAAGTTGCGAGGCTACTCAATTATTTCTATAATGGACCCGATAGTTCAATTGGCTACCCAGATCTTAGCCAGGAAGGTGATGAGAAAATATCGTACGGACGAAGTTCTGGCTCCTATAGTTTCCCTGGTTGCACAGTGCACAAAAGGTGTACAGTTTAACTAATCAAGATACCTCTGCCAGGAGTTCCTATCGAACTACCAAGAGGCCCAAGATGAAACAAAGCCATTCCACTACACTTGGTTGTTGCTGTCAATTGTGCTTGTTGCATAGGAATTGCCAGAGGATAGCCAATTCCCTCCACTCAAGGAAGGATTGGAGGAGGCAACACAATTCGCTTCCTTATGGGCTACAAAGGGAGCCACGAAAATTACTGAGACTAAGATATTTTGGGTTCTTATGGAAATGAGTTTCGGCATGGCCATCAATAAGCTTCTAAGGTTGTCCCCAACCTTGTTCGCGCAATTGTCACCCTACGCGGCATTCAAGGCCAACTTCCATAGAGTGTACATTCAAGCGTGGAAGGATCCAAAGTAGAAATGGCACGACTTTCCATATTTGGTGATAGAAACGGATGTGCAGGAGATTGTCGTGAAATGGCCTGTAGAGTGGCGTGCCCTGTCAAACATAGATGCTAGACCAAGCACGGGTGCAGAGAGTTCTGTTGCATAGAAAAGAAAGGAGGCAGCTAAGCAGGCAATGCATAACTTGGCAGCATAGAAAAAGAAGGAATCCACTGAAAATTCTCATGTGGAGCAAGAACATGTTGCCAAGGAGTAGGCAGAACAGGAACAATGTGAGTCACGAAATGGTGACAAATCACTTTTATCGGAGACATAGGAGGAAGAACTTTCAGGGCAAGGAAACAGAGGTGATGAGGGGCAGAGCACCACATTTATTCTAAAGAGACATGGCAAGGAGCAATAGGAAGGTACAAGAAAGAAGAAGAAATCAAATAAGTCACAGGTTGATCCCATGGTCTTAATAGAAGGCAATTTCAATGAGATCGGGGATAAAATCAAGGATAGCAAAACTAAAGTGTTGCAGCAGTTTGAGAATCACTACATGTAGACATTGGGGAGCATCCAAAAGGATCTACGCGAGCTACAGATCCAAGCAAGTTGAATACAGGTGGGTTCCAAACAAGCGACCATGAAGCAAGCAAGCCTGGCACCTGGGACAAACCATGTAGCAGAGTTAGTAAGGACCCTAGGCCTCAAAATTGTAGCATTGCTAGATGGGTCCCTTCATGCAAATACAATCGATGATCACATTATCTTGAGTATAATCAAGAACATCAGGCTGAATATAGCAGCACTCTCCAACAAGACCTCCAGGGGTTGCATACAGGGGTGGCAAATGAATTGAGAGCCTAACAGCAACATGTCTTCAACCTCATCAGTGGGTACAGAGTGAAAAATGAGCAAATGTTCACTGAAAAGACATGAGGTTTGAAGGAAAAGGAGGCACTTCTGACGCGTTGTTCAATTTTGGAGACAACAGTAGTAGAGGCATGCAATACAGTGCTTGAGCTTCACATCTTAGAGGATGCACAACCAAAAGAAAAGAACATAAAACTACGTTAGATGTAAGACTTTTGTGATGCATAATGTAGATATAAGTCTTTCGGATTAATCACATTGTTAGGATTTGGTTGCAAAGACTTATGTCTACATCATAAAACTAGTCGTAGGTGTGTGTGAGGCCAAAGAAGAGGGTGACTGTGTCACGTTTGAGCTCAATATGAAGATCACAGAGCTACAGTTAAAGTTGCAACCCACGACTCCACCTAAGGTCCAGGAGCAACACGGAGCTACGATAAAGGAAAGCATGGCTACCTTGGATACCACAGTCACTGACTCTGTGACATTGTTTGAAAAATATATGGAATAGTAACCAATATGCAAGAGGATTCGAACCTACAGACACTAAACACAGAGGTAAGGGAGCTGTAGTAGAAATATGATGAAGTTAAGGCGATTGCCACTCCATAGAACTAGCGTAGCACCTTGCCAAATTACAAGAAGGAAAGTAGCTCCTAGTGCAAGAAGAGGAAACGTAGAAGAAGGAGGCCTTGCTAAAGGCTAGGTTGCAACCTTGGTTGGAGGAGGCTTATCAAGCCATGGCTGCTATTTATGATCATCTCAAAGGGTTGCAGCAGAAATAGCAGATGATAAGGTTGGTTGTAGAAGGACTAGCCACTTAAAAATTTGTTGAGGAAGTCAAGTAGGCAGCAATTCAGAGCGCTGTCGAAGTTGTAGTAATTGAGGTGGAGCTCGGGGATCTTCACTGTAAGATCACAACACTAGTAGAGTGACTCGAGGGTGAGTCACGATATTTGTGTTGGGGGCCTGTTGGGATGGGATCCCTTGGGTCAGTTTTGGGGTTAAGATAACCCAAGTTTTGATGCAGTTTTGTAATTAATGTAAAGTCTCCACGATTTGTGGATGTGAAGCACGTAGATGAATAGGATTCAAAGCGGTTTAGCCCCTTGTTTTATGTAAAGTTTGAGTCAGTTTTCAGATCCACCCATGGTCCACAGGCCATGACATTATATGAAAAATTCTATAAATAGGTGTGTCTTAGAAGAGTCGAAAGAAAAAAAGGGGGAATAGTAAGAGGTAGTGATAGCGAGAAGAAGTGGGTTAGATAGGAGAAGAAGGGATCTGCAGCTGAGTGTGCAGAGGCCTAGGTAGAGTCCGTAGCTGAGTGCATGGACCCTTGTAGCTATGTGCGTAGGGTAGTTTTGAGTCTGTAACCTTGAATTGAAGATCAATAAAGACAATTTCCAGAGAATTCTTGTGTATTTCTGTTTACTTCTATTAATGTTATATGTTGTCTATGGATGATGTTTTTTATGGAATATTGATTTAATGTTGCGTGATTCCCTTTAATAACTGTTAATGATGTATGAAATGCATGTTTAAGTAGTTTTGTGAAGACTTTGATGAAATCTCTAATGTTTATGAATAACTTAAGTAAATCTATGCAAAGCATTATTTAGAACTACCCTTTGATGTGCGTAAGTAGATAGATTGACTATTAAAGGTCCGCAAAGACTAATCATAGAACTTCGCAAAGGTCTGAAGGCCATTTTGATAGAGTTGCAACATGTTCCCTAGGAGTGTATCGATCTGTGTGAAGGCATACCTGAGGTGATGGAAGAGATCACATGAGTCTCTGGATGCAAAAACTTTGTTCTTGCATACCCCCATACTGCTTCGAGTGAGACTATAGCCTACGCTACGTGGGTTGTTTCCAAAAGGGCCAGTAGTGTAGGGTTTTTTTGGTTGGTGCAACTAACTCTAAACCTGGGTCAGGACCTCCTAAGCCAACATATCTTGGTGGATACCTATTAGTTATTTGATTGAATTTTATTCGTTGGTACTTAAATCAAAGTTGGGTCAAGTATGCATTTGGAGCAAATGTGTTTCTTGCACCTAGGGAGTTCCCAACATTACACACATACACACACACACACACACATACATACATTGGAAACAATAAAGTTATGTCCTAGAGAGTTTGTTAGAAATCACCATAGGAATACATACCATTTAATCATGAAGAATTGTAACAATTTTTGTAATAACATCTATTTAAATTTATGACTGTCATCTATTAGGAAAACTAAACATCCTAACTTACAAGTTTTAAGAAAAAATTCACGTTGGAGATGTGAATGAACTATAATTCCCTTGTTTAAAAATCATTGAGTGGCCACTACATTGGGTTGCCTCACCATGACATCATAAAAATTATAGTGAGACCATATTCCCTTTATCACTAGTGCTTTACGTCATGGAACCTAAGTCACATGCTCTCTCTTATAGAGAAAAGTGAGGGAGCATCTGATGAATCCCTCTCTGGACAAGAAGATGCATAATTCATTAATGGATTTCGTTAGTTACACAATTTGATGGAAAAAAACATGTTATCAACAAAGTCTTGACCTACTCAAGGAGTAGTTGGAGAACAATGCTTTGATTTGAATCCAGTTTGGTTATAGCTGCAATTTGTTAGTTATTCCTTTTTCTTTTGAAGACATTTTGAAATGTACAATAAGAAAGTTGCATGTTTGGATGGGATTTCATGTGAATCCTACAATAACACCTTGGATTTTTTGAACCCAAGCCTTCTATAAATTTAGAGAGATGCCATTCATTATTAATCATTCTATGACTTGCCCAACATAGGCAAAACACTAAATATGTACTAAAGGTTATCAATCTATTGAGGATTTTAATTGATATCCAATTGCTTGATTCATTGATACTTATGAGATTTTTTTTCTATAGCTTATTGTTTTAGGTGAAATACATTCCTTTGTATATTATACACTCTAAGTCTACAATTTTTATCAAATAAACATTTATCATTCACAATTTAATTGTTGTTTGGAAAGAGATCAAATGGACCAAAGTCGTAGTGAAAAACACATTTGTTTCTCAAAATCAACTTTGAAAAGGTGTATTATTACATTGAAGGCCCATTTCATTATCTTGCTTCACCATTAATTAATGGAATCACTATTGAAGTAGTGAGTTTATTATGTTCAATTAAACACAATTTCCCTTTAGCACTAGTTATCTATGTCATGGAAACATAAGTTGTAGACTCACTCTTTTAGCAAAAATATAGATTCGGGAACATCCAAGGAATTCATAACCTTGGCCAAGAAGATGTGAAGTTCATTAATGGATTACCTTAGTTCCATCCTTTAGTGGAGTAAAGTACTCTACCAATAGAGTCTTTACTTACTAAGTAGTTATAGAACACTAATTGGATTCAGATCCAATGGAGTTAGACCTTCAAGTTTTTAGGTATACCTTTTGTAGCTACTAGTGCAAAGATAACATAAAATGTGGTTAAATGGATTACTAAAACCATTTACTTAGTGAAATACTAGGATATGTTCTCCAAGTTACTAGCAACTATCCAATATTATTATTGTTGTGATGACCCTTCTATTAATTCCCCTATTGAAAATATTGTAATGATATTTATGTAATCAACTAACTGAGATATTAGAACACAAATTTCAAATCTTGGGGAGGTCAATTGTTGGAAAATTAGAGGAAGCTTGAATATTTAATGACTTTCATGGGAGGCTTACTAATGTTCCTTAAATGGGCTAACTACACCATTGAATCTATTTGGAGAAAAAAGGATGAAGGTCATACCTCCCTTGGAAAAATTCACAAGTAAAAGGGGATAAGGCAGTTAAGGAGGGCTACCCTAATAGAGAGGTCAGCTTGGGCAAGTGCATGTCCATGAAATTATATACAATTGAAATGAAAATAATGCAAGGCCATAGAGAAGACTCCTAAAGAGAAGGGATAATGTGGAAGAGAGAGAATGGCCCAGCGAATTGAAAGGCTAGAAAGAAAAACAAAAGGCTCATTCATGCCGAGGGGATTATGCATCCAAGGGAAAAAGAAACACAAAGACATTTCAAAGGAGGATATAGATCTAGTGGTAGACAACTTAAAAAACCCATACGGCTAGCTGTTTGATAATCAAATAGCAATGACTTGCATTCATTGTTAATAAAACCACTGGAAACTTGTTGGTTAAGAACTACTGGTCGGAAGAGGAATTCCAGGACTAGTTGGGTTGATACACCCGTGTATCCTGACAACACGGGTGTAACACCATTGATAGGTCCCTAGGAAGAAATCCTCACCCTTATCAAAGAAATGTAGCTGATAAATATCCCTCATTAATTTTGTAAATATCTATCCTAAAAATTTAAGTGAGATTCTATATGTTTGCTAGAACCCGTGCATTGATTTTGACAACTAGGAGGTTTTGAGAACACCTGAGAAAACCGAATATGTTCATGATATGCAAGAAGCATTTAAGATCTCATAACTAAGCTTCCTCCTCAAGATTTGAATCTCGACCAGGACAAATTGGTTGTAAGAAAGTCCACAGTGGCAACCAATCTAAGGTTAGGTGGAGAGTTGAAGTCCAAATCTCAGTTACCAGGCTTTTTCATAAGATAAGTCTCCACTTATGTTCTCATGCATTTGAATATTATGTATAGGTATTTTGTGCTATCAAAATGTTCATGCTAATATTGATGAATGTGATTTCCTGTATGAATATGGAATGTTGATTTCTTGTGTAATTTTTGAGGAATGGTTGATTTCATGTATTTGTTTTATGAGCTTGAATTTCCATTTTTGAGCTACGTGTGAATATCTATGTTAATATGAGCCTTAAAACCAATTTAATTTTCCTAAGTATAAATGTTGAAAATGCAGCAAGAAAATCGGGTTTTGACTTTGCCTTGGTCAAACTATATTAAAATTCAAATTTCAATTTTAGCAAAATACTTGGAGGTATTTAATTGAGTTTACATGGCCCTTGTCACTCAATTAACTTAGTGATTTGGAGACACTTGAGTTTAGTTCTACATGATTGATTTATATTTTGTAGTAATTTATTTAAGTTAATTTAAGTTATTGTCAATTTAACTAATTCTAACTGTGAGAAGAATTAGTGGAGGTCAAGTTGTGGGTGTGTAACTTTTTCCACATTGAGTAATAAACCAATTAACTGATCAATCAACCCAAAATAATTGTTGCGTGAAGATAATTCAAGTTACTCAACTGATATTGGAGTTCAAGGGCAATGTACTATCAACTGTAAGCTAATGCAAGTTATACATGTGGTGCATGCAATCATAGGAATGGCCTATGGTAACTGCACAATTCCTTGGTGTGAAATGCGTAAACAATAGGGGCGATTTCCAATGGGATCAATGAAAGGAAATAGGAGCTTAGGAAGGCTTGAAATTGGCTAGTGTTAGCCAGATTCAGTCAATTAGGTAGATAGATAGTCTATGCTAGTCCAGGGTGTGCTTAGGCTTGAGAAAACATTGTATTTATTATCTATTCTTTGATTAATGAAATAAAAATAGCAAGGGGTTTTGAGGAGTTTATTTCCCCTAGATAAATCTATGTGTATGTGTGTTTTTTCCTTTTGCATGTCAATGATTCTTGTTTTAGATGGTGAATTTAAATTCCACATATGAGTAGAGTAGCTTCAAGTCTTATGATTTAGTAAATTTCATGATAAATTTTGAATCTACACATTAATTTCTACATGGTATCAGAGTTGGAATCACTACAGAGAAGATATTTTGAAGTTGTCATTGCAAGAGATACAAATTTGCAGATCAAGTTGTAGGATTTCTTCAAGACTGAGAATATGGATTTCAATGGACTAAGGCTCAAGTATTAGCTTGAGCAAAATTCGAATTATGTTGCGTGGAAGGAGTAGATGGAGGAAATACTGGATGTTAATGGTTTGAAGGAATTCATTGCTAATGATATTTCGAAATTGTTAGGGTCATATAAATACAAAATTACAGTATGTTTATTTAGCCATTTATCGCATAAGCATATTGTAAAAAAATATTTTAAATTTTAAGTTGTTTACCCTATAAAATTAAAAATAGAAAAAGTAAGTAAAATAAAAAAATAAAGTAAAATAGAAAAAGAAACAAAAATAGAAAAGAAAAGAAATTAAAAAAATTAAAGCAGAAAAAAGAAATATAAAAGAAAGAAAATAAAAATAGCAATAAAACCCTAAAGGGTGCATTAGTTTAAATGTTGCTGTTTGAAAATTGTTTTATTAAAGTTAGTTTTTAAAGGTTTGAAATAAATTTGATACGACATTTTGTCATTTTTTTATAAACAAATCAGATCTTCTGATGGTTTCTATCATCCCCGCCATGATCAACGTTAGGGGATGACGTTTGGACCCTCCCCCCCCGAGCTTTCGGGACTTAACGAAAGGGGGGAGGGAAAGTAGTTTCTAAATACATCGCCACAACTACGTTTCCACTTCACATACTTTTCGGGGGTCCCTTCTTGATACTATTTACCACTCCTACCCCCCCTGAAAACCACTATCCCACACTCCCTTACACCCATTCACTCCCGCACTGTCCACTCGTGCCATTTGTCACATATCCCTCCATCCACCTCGCCTACCCTCCATGTCATCTGATTCTTATCTTTCAAATACCTGCCAACAGTCAGATAAATGTTGGACAATTAATTTCTCTTACCAACATATGAATTCCTCATTACTACCACGCTCAAAAAACGGTAATAAGCCCATTACAATCCCTGAAATCCCATTATAAGATCTCCCATTAACCTACAAATTTCCCTTTCGATAGTCAACTGAATTGTGCAAGTTTAGCTTAAAGTATTTTGAAGTTTACCAGTGCCCTATGTGAGTTGTTTCCTTCCACAATTTTCAGTCAAACATCAATTTGGTAATATTGTTTCATCAAATCCCCTTTGAAATTAAAAATGTCGTCTTACACAGGAAAATAAAAGATGCCAAAAGAGAATCCCATGAAACCCCCTATCCCTAATTTAGATAGGACTCCCTTGATTGATACCCAGTACAGGATAGATGAAACCCAATGAAAATTTGATTTGTATGAGCTCCATAATTGGAAAAAATAGAAATATTTAGATGAGAGTGATGATTTAAGTACCTAGGAATCATTTCTCCACCAATGTACCTTTCCTCATACTCACATTTTCCTTGAATTCACTACCTGGTGTCATCTCAAGTACCTCCCCAACCAGAAAGCAGTAAATTTCTCAGAACAATGAAGTCCTATTTTCAATTACCCTAGAAATTATATTTCAACCCCTTAAAATAAATACCCATGCCTATTTACTTCAATTGTCTACTGAAGCTCTTATGGAGTTATACAAACATCTTACCTTCTGCCTGTGAGTCCACATTTTTTAATGTTTTCTACTTGAGAATTCTGAATTGCCGAGAACAAATCCCCCAAACTCTGCTTCTTACTTCCTAGAGATGTCCAAACAAGTCATTTCTATGGCTACTTTTTTATTAGATTATCACTCATACTAGTGGGTAGATGAGGTAGTATTATGGTTTTTATCAGTATTTGCAGTTGGTCAGAAGCCTTCAATTCTTTTCAATTACAGTCAGTTCTTATCAGATGTCATACATGAGAAGTTTATTAGGTTTACGTCTGAGGTGTGTTCAAACAAAAATAAGTTTTAGTATATCTCATGCTATTTTACCAGAAATAGAGGGTCAAGTTCCAATTACACAATATGGATGATCAGGGTACACCATTATCAGTCATTCATTGGACTTCTTTAGTCAGAAGAAACTCAGAGGATTATTCATTCACTGATTTCGTGGATAAGTTTCTACATACATCCTTTTGTCTACTCAACAATGATGTTATACCAAGGATTTCACTAGAGATAAAGAAAGTTTTGCATATATCAGAGTAGTCTGAAGTTAGAGACTAGTATTTATAGAAGAATTATATAGAAATTAGAATCTATGGGTGTGAGCTTCCTCCCTATAGATTACCAATGTTTGTGCCAGTGAGAATCTTTTCCCTTGAATATGTAGACAAATGTTAAATATGGATGAATTTCACTTCGTGTCAAATAAAAAGAAAGCACAATTTAAATTGAGGTTAAATGTTGGGCCATATATTGTAAATACCAGAGAAGTAGCAAAGGAAGTGGAGGAAATATTAAAACAAATGAAATTTAAACGAAGCTTCACTTGGTCTTATGATCCATTAGGGATAATTTAAAAGTTAAGAGTTGAGTAGAAGTCTACTCCATATGCACATACACCTAGGCCAGAGATAGAGCAGTATACTAACCAGGAGCAGCGGACAAAGAACACATTACAGGAGGATAGACAGTAGATAGTAAGTCAATCATATCTACAAAATCCTATTCCAAAGGACAAATAAATTAGGAGACCGAGGGAGAGTGTGTCCCCCTACAGATTCAGAAAATCAGGTTCCAGACTTCTGTTTCTTCAAGAGGAGGAAGAAGGATCTAAAAAATACTACTAAGATTGATCCTCAAGTAATAAATATTCAAGGAGATTCCTCAAAATAAAAGGATTCACATGAGAAAATTACAATGGTTTTCACAAGTACTCCTACAACTTCTTTTCCATATGTAGAGGAGACAACTTCATCTCCTGTCTCTTCTACATCTCAAACTCTAGCACAATAGATCATTTTTTCAGGATATAGGGAAATCAAGTTGAAGAATGAAGAGTTGAAGTCTTAAACATAATTAGATTTTTGGAATCAAACTGCCACCACCCAACAAAAATTTCTATCTCATTTGACTCAGAAAGGGGTAGTTCCAAATGGTCTTTTTGGAACCTACAGTACTAGCTCCTATAAGTGCAGAAGACTACAAGGCTTCCATATTTTCTGTTGATACCAAGAAGGTCCATACAATCGATCAAATTGATTTTTGTAAGCAAGAAGGTAAAATGATCTGCTCAACACTGACCCATTCAACCATGACTTCCTCCAAGTTGCAAACCTCTTTGAAAAATGTGCACTCATAGTTAAAGATTAAAAGAATGTCTTATGTGGCCAAAGACACCATAATTAAAACTTTATAAGGTTTAATTATCAAATTAGGATATGATCCTAGTGATATCAAGGCAACCAAGGAGATTATTAAAAACAAAAATGCAAATATTCAAGCCCTCAGGAAACAACTTAAGATTCTAACAGTAGATCACCCTCAGGCCAAAGAAGCAACCAATCTGAAGATGTTAAAAGAAAGATTATTCAAAATAGTATTTGAATAGAATGTTCAAATCTAGAAGATGGAACATGACATGGAAGAACTATTGAGGGAAAGGACTAACTGGAAGCAACAAGTACATTAGTAGCAAGTACATCAACACAACAAGAAACACATCAAACAGTATAGACATCAACTCCAGATTCTTCTGAGAAGCTAGCCTAAGCTTTAGGAGAATTATCATTAAAAAATAAGGAAATGGAAAATTTAACAACAGCACACATAAATATGGAAGAAAGTGTTTCTGGGAAAACTAGTATTCCTAAAGAATGCGAGCCATCTAGGTTTGGTAGCTACCCTAGAAACAACAGCTTAAAGCAATTCAATGATTTTTCCTATGTATAACAGATACAAGAAAGATAATGGAACCAACTTGGAACTTCCGCTTAATTCCTTGCTTGCTTTCTCTCTCCTTTGGCAGATCCTATAACTCCTCGCCGTACTTAACATGCTTGGAGAGTACCTACACAAGTACAACAACAAAGAACCAACAAAGCATCGTGATATATTACAACATAAACATTACAGAATCAGATATATAATGAACAAATGATATCATTCACAATTGCACAAACATATGGGAGAAAACTTGAAGAGATTTATTAATAGAAAGGAGAATTACAACCCAGTTGTATGATCTAGCACCATCCTCCCAGCTTCAATCCTTCTTCACCTCATGAAATAGCAAGATCACTCCAACAAGAATACAATTCTCTCTCCTCAATGACAAACTATTAGAACTTACTTGCAATTCACAACATTTTAGCCTTATGATCTCTTGGATTGGAGATCCATTTATAGATGTTTGCAAGGGTGTGAGTCATCCATGGGGTTCGATTAGTATCATTCCACTTGTTACAATTGGTTCTGCAAGAGAAGGGATTGGAGATGGTTTCCAAGATCCCTTATGCATCCTTGGGCAAATTCAGAGAGGCAAGTGGCACAGGAGAAGTTTCTAGAAGATTCCATGAGCAACCAACTAACAAACTATCCCAGAAATTTGTCCATCCTTGCCTATCGCACCCTATAAAGGCCTAAATAGTATGCATCGCACCCTGATAGTGTACTACTCAGTATGCATCGTACTTTGGTAGTGGAGAAGTTAGTATGGTTCAATTTAGGTAATTTCTAGATGGTTTCTCAGATGGAACATTTGGGGAATGATGTATTCTGATGACTATGTTCCTTTAGGGTATGAAACAACTCTTTAAGTGGTTGATGAGTCCTAATACATCGACATATAAGTTTGGGGTTGATGTGCCCAAATATGTCTATAACAGTTGCTCCCTAAAGCATGAGGTCGTAAATATTCATGTCAGGTGAAATTCTTTATCATGAGGATCCGAAATTTCAAACTGGAAGGTGACCTACACAAGTTACAATACAATACATCATCATAATATGATTTTCATGATCTAGCTAAAGGAGGCATTCCCATGCTCAACTTTATAAATTTCATTTCATGTACATAGATCAGATAGTCGTCTGCAGATACAAACTCATGATTCTACAGATATAGAGTCGCAATCCATGATTAGGATGACCATCTGTGTAGAGCCTTTGTACATTTGATGTTTTTATATCCCTAAATATATCGCAGCCTGGATGGATGAAACTAGATCTGTGGTCTTCAAACTCATTTATTATTCGCTCGATGTACAAGTCAAACCATGTGAAGAGATGTTCTAAATTCGAACATGGAAAGACATTGCCTGATTACCAGCCAATGATGTGAGTTGTTAACAGATGTGAGAGGGATCACCGATAATAATAATGATCCTCAAGGTACTATAGTACAATTCACATGGCGTGAATACATGATCCGATGTCAAACACCACGCAAAATATTTCAGTCGAAGGCCATTCATGTCAACTTGTCGGAGGAAGTGAGAAACTTGCCAGATGTATACAAGCTTCAAAGCACTGAAAGGGTTGTTTCTAAGTCAACTTCTTGGATAATGAGATGATGTTGACAAGAAGCAACTCATCGTAGGAGGGCCTTGATGTATCCCACATCTACGACATGAAATGAAGAAAATGATTTTTGGAGGTGAAAATGAACTGATGACACAAGGTTCAGGAATGGTGGTCATGAAAAATGAAGGTAGGAGGTATTGCAGTGTATGAGACATTAACTGGATGGTGATTTCTCAACTAGATGACTTCTCTTGAACATGTTGGCGGCACTGAGATGAATTGGTAGCATTAACCTCAAAAGATGGATGGTATGAAATACCAATGGTGTGATGACCGGTGAACGAAATAACCTAACCCAACTCAATAATGGAGATGAAGTGAAAGTGTCATGTTCAAGAGTGACTTGCTACCATAAATTCTTCAAGTTTTTTCCCTTTTCCCCAATCATTGCTGACTAGTACCTCTTTATTTTTGTCAAGCTTGAGGAGGATAACATATGCTTGTTCTATAATTCTCCCTTCGGGAAAACTTGTCGCTATTTATATTTTAACGAGTCTAGCAACAGTGAAGTATGGATGGACAAGTTTGTCGCTATTATTTTAATGAGTTTAATGACAAGGATAACTCGATACTTTTCATGTTTAGAGAGTTTGAAAAGGGACGAAAAGATAACTCCATAAGTTCTTTTTTGTAAAGTAATCCCTTAGGTCCGAAAAAGGATAAAATAATACAGGAGGGATGACATTTCCAATACTTTAACGAGCTGGAAAGGATAAGCACTCGACAATGTTTTCATGTTTAATGAGTCTGAAAAGGGTTTAAAGAGGACTATATTTTGAGGAACAAGTGGTGTCTAGGGTAGAAACTAGTTCTGATGATGTTGGAACTCTTCAAAACATGTTGATTTATGTGAATAGGCTGGCTAATAAGACCACTCATTGCAAGTGTTCCTCAAAAAAGGGTAAAACAACTAAGTGAAAGTGTATGATCGGCCAAAGAGATGGTGGTGATGGGATGAAAATAGCCAAGGCTCATCTGATATAAAAAGCTGATAGAATGGCAATCATGAGGGTTAAAAATTGAAAACGGGTTCATTTTTAGATAAGCTTGAACCATAGGGAACTATGCTTGGATTCAGTTTCATGTTTACACAAGCTTGAAATGAAAAATTATGCTTGAGTTGGTTTGCATGCCCTCAGCTTGATGAAAGGGAGATTCTCTTGCAACCAGATGGAAGTCACTACGATGAAGCAGGACGGTTATCCAACACCTCTTTGGCTTTGTCTAGATAGACAAAGGTGAATGGTGTGATAGACCAATCACATAACCTACAAGGAAATGAAAAGCAAACTCTACTGAGATTCCTTGTTTCATTTTTTAACGAGCTTGACACAAGACAAGGAACTATGCTCATTGGCCTGTTTCATTTTTTTAACGAGGTTTACATGATAAAAGAACTATCCTCATACTCCTTGTTTCATTTATAAATGAGGCTGACACAAGACAACGAACTATCCTCATATTCCTTTGTTTCATTTTTTAACGAGGTTGACACAAGATAAAGAACTATCCTCGAAGACCCTTGATTTCATTTTTTAACGAGGTTAACACAAGACAACGAACTATCCTCGGAGACCCTTGTTTCATTTTTTTAATGAGGTTGACACAAGACAATGAACTATCCTCGGACTCCTTGGATCACAACTCATAAGTGGTTATGAATGAAAGATCTGGTTCCAATGCCCCCAGTACATAATGTACAACATCACTGAATTGATCGTCAGTCGATGTAGGTATGGAACAAGTTGCCACATAATAAACTCGTGGTGGGAATGATACCATTGGTATAAATGGAGCATTTAGGGACAATGGTTGACTAGGAGCTATATTTGGATCAAGAAATGAAATCTGGTCAACGGTGATAATTTTTCCTTCATGCGGGAAACAAATCACTCGAAAGAGTGTTGAAACAATAGCTCCCATGTCATAAACATAGTCATGCCCAAGAGGTAAATTGTAATGTAAATGTCTTGGGACTACCATCACATTCAGATACATGGTTTTTCCTCCCAAAGTAATAGGTAACTGAGGGAGAATCTCGAACAGTCGACTGGTTCCTCTGTTAAAGCCTAACAAATTCTAAGTAAGAGGCACAAGCAGTGGTGAACCAAGCACTTGCCAAGCAGTTGAGAAAAGGATACTCACTGATGCACTTTCATCTATAATAGTGCCAGATACAAGCATTTTACAAACTCGTACTATGATCTAGAAAGGCACATAAGAAGGAAGGCGGGATCCTGCCAGTCGATTCCAATGAAAGGAAGTGACTAGACTACTTGGAGGGGGTACCATAGAAATGGGAGAATTAACCCCTTGAGTTATGAGAACTGGAATAGGTGGATTGCCCCCAAGCTCGTTAGAATCTGAAGTAATAAAAAGAACTTGAGCGGTATCATTTTCACTCTCTTTGGAAAAGGTAAGATTGGCTGAAGGTGAAATCAAGTCAACTTTTGCCTCGACCTGTTGATTTGGGCCGAGTATAGACTCATAGGATTCACTTTCAGAGAGAGTGGGTTCGACTGACAGTTGATTTTGGGAGAGTTTCCTGTAACCAGATGGAAGTCACTGCGGTGAAGCAGGATGGCTATCCAACACTTTCTTGGCTTCATCTAGATAGGGACAAAGGTGAATGGGGTGATTCCCTTCACATAACCTACATGGAATCTTGAGTTTTCCCTTCTTTCCATGAACTTTACTATCACTAGTTGATGGCGTGTTACCAACATGATCTCCAGAGGTTGATGACACGGGATGATGTGAAGGGGAAGACCATTCTTCCAAGATCCGAGGAATGTAAGGACAATTTTGATTAAGATGGTCTCCCGCACAAATTATGCATGGATATTTGACTTTTTGAGGCTTAATGGATGGATTTTCATAAGATGTCGCATTCAAAGAAATGGTTGCTTAGTTTCCCCCTTGCTGAACTGGCTTCTTCTTCTTCTTCTTCCCTTTCTTCTTCCTCTTAGCCACTTGGTTACTAGTACCAATACTTTCACCAAGCGAAGAGGAAGAGGGGGAGGGAGAAACAAACGAGGAAGAAGGAAAAGGGTCAACTTTAGGATCAACTGGAGGTTGATTTTGTCTAGTTGGAGGTGTACTCGATTGTGGAGAAATCATGACATTTTGAACCAAGGATGTTGAAAACAACCATACTGGCAAGCCAATGGTAAATCCTGAAAGGGACAATGTAGCCATATAAGGAGCACCAATATTTTTGAAAGAAGGAAAATGATTAGGATTCCCATCAAAAGAAATTCCTTGATCGGTGGACTCTGGATTCATCGCCATAGGTTTCAACCTAAGATCAACTAAGGAATATGGATGTTATTCGTGGTCAATTAATTTTAACAACACTTGGACGCAACTTTTCTTTTCTAGTTTTTTAGAGTCGAGAAAAAGATAAAGATGACTATAGTCTCCTTTGATTTTTAATGAGCCTGAAAGGACAAGTGCTCATATGGACCTTTTCTTTTAGAGAGTTGAAAAGGAACGAAAATGACTACTCTGGAAAATCTAGACAAAGGGATTACCAAATCAATCGCAAAAATACAATATACACCTTGGTGATAAATTAAAGAGAAATTGCCAAGGACTTATGTACGACAGTCAATCTTCCAGAATGTTGTGTTCACTGCATTGCGATCAATAAGGCGACAGACTTGGTTTCCTATGGATAAAGGATTTAAGCCTATTATGGTCTCCCAATATATACACGAGAGTACGGGGAGCACAAGTCTGTGCTAACACTTGTCGTATCAAGGAGGAGGAATCACCTAACCTTCAATGAAAACGATAGCTACTAGTTTTAACGACACCGTAACACATCACTAGCCTAGACCTCTAGATATGTTGCGTTAAGTTCCAAAGCATTGTTAGGTTCATTGAAATTCATTTTAAAGTTGATCTTGTTTAGAATTTTCCTTTCAATGGTTCGCCGCATAATGATGATCTGAAATTCCTAATATGCAATCTACAATGATAAACAATATTTGTTTATTTGAGCAATGAAAATCCTAGCTACTAGGGAAAGAAAATTTAAAGTGCTTTTAAGCAAAGAGCAAAGAGTGCACACTAGTGCATTTCCCTAAATCATCTTTTCGCACACAAATCAAAAAATGATAAATGCAAATGCATGTATTTGTTTTCACTTTCCTTAATGTGAAAGATGCAAAAAGAAAAACTAAATGCAACAAAGATCTAAAATATTTCACTCAAAATGATATTTTCGACCATTTTTCCTTCAAAAACAGAAAGGAAGACTCAAAATGACACTTTCAATTTTGAATAAAAAATCTTATGACACTTTTAATGTAAACAAATCAAATCAAATGCATCAAGAAAATTTTAATTGATTATCAAGGGAAGGAAGAATTTACAACACTTCTCTTTTCGACAAAAAATGACAATTACAACATTTTTTGTATCAAAGAGACAAATCGACTAAAATAACTTTTCAACAAAGGATTGTAAATGAGGAACAAATACACAAAAACATTCACTAATCCTAATGTAATTGAGGCTGATCTAAGTGATGCAAGTAAGCTTCAATGAAGAGGCACTTTTCATTTGCAGCAAAACAACAAAAAAAAAACTGAAAACAAATCAAAAACCTCAAGTCCTAGATGGGAACAATGAGCTCAGTGAATCATCGCACCTGGGCTTCACAGAAATTGAGATGCATCACACTTTCTACTCTTGGGAGGTGCTATGCATACTAGAACATAGTGGAAGACAGTGCGATGGTCCAGGGAGCACAACTGAAAATGTTTTTGGCTCAAATGTAGAGCAGTTTTCAATGAAATCAAGCTTGGTTTTGATGAACAGTGATGAGAAAAGTATGATGGAATGTCTTGAGAGGTTACTGAGCTGCTAAAAGGGCATCTAGATGTGCTTGAAAGTAAAATGTTTAATTCATAAACTAAACCAGAGATTAACTAAAGCAACATTCATCTACTATGCAATTGCAAAGAAAGAGCAGTTCGAAAGCTACCTGGCTGGCTTCAGACTCTGTCTATAGTTTATCAAATTGAACGTAAAACAAACAATAACAGCAAACAAACATATGTTCATTCCCCAGTGGAGTCACCAATTTTTTTTTGGGAAAAATAGTATTCCTAAAGAATGCTAGCCCTTTAGGTTTGGCAGTTGCCCTAGAAACAACAGTTTCAAGCAATTCATTGATTTTTCCTATGTATAATAGATAAGAGAAAGATAATGGAACCAACCTGGAACTTCCGCTTAATCCCTTTCTTGCTCTCTCTCTCCTTTGGAAGATCTTGCAACTCCTCCCTGTACTTAACACGCTTGGAGAGTACCTGCACAAGTACAGCAACAAAGAACCATCAAAGCATTGTGATCTATTACAACATAAACATTACAAAATCAAATATATAATGAACAATGGATAGCATTCACAATTGCATAGTCATATGGGATAAAACTTGAAGAGCTTTATTAATATAAAGGAGAATTACAACCCAGTTGTCTGATCCAGCGCCATCCTCCCAGCTTCAATCCTTCTTCACCTCATGAAATAGCAAGATCACTCCAACAAGAATACAATGCTCTCTCCTCAATGACAAACTATCAGCACTTACTTGCAATTCACAACATTTCAGTCTTCTGATATTTTGGATTGGAGATCCATTTATAGATGTTTGCAAGGGTGTGAGTCATCCATGGGATTTGATTAGTGTCATTCCACTTGTTACAATTGGTTCCACAAGAGAAGGGATTGGAGATGGTTTCCTAGATTCCTTATTCATCCTTAGCTGAATTCAGAGAGGCAAGTGGCACAGGAGAAGTTTCTAGAGGATTCCATGAGCAACCAACTAACAAACTATCCCAGAAATTTGTCCATCCTTTCCCATCACACCCTATAGAATGCCTAAATAGTATGCATCACACCTTGGCAGTGTACCACTTAGTATGCATCACACTTTGCCAGTGGAGCAGTCAATATGGTTCAATTTAGGCAATTTCTAGATGGTTTCTCAGATGGAACTTTTGGGGAATGATGTATTCAGATGACTATGTTCCTTGAAGGTATGAAACAACTCTTTTAGGGGTTGATGAGCCCTAATACATCGACATATAAGTTTGGGGTTGATGTGACCAAATATGTCTATAACAAAAAGACAGATAAAAGTAGACAATTCATACCCAGGAGAGGTGCAAAAGAACCATAGATTAATTTGACAAGTTCAAAAATATGAATATCAGCCATTTACAACCCATATGTTAGAATAAGCCAAGCATAACACTTGGCACAATATTAATGCAAATATTACAGAATTGTGGTCATCTATTCAGATTATTTTTTAACAAGAAGAGCTGGTGCAGAATGTTAAGGTAGTAATTGAGCAAATAGAAGTTTAAATTGAGCACAAACCAGCAAAAGCACATAGGATTATAAAATTGTTGAATTCCAAAATTAAAGATGAGCTTGAAGAGCTCAACATTCATGATAGAGTAGATGCAATGATGGAAGTCATAAGAGTGATGAAAAAGGAAAACCTAATGGTGTAATCAGAAAATAAGTGTAAAGAATTAGAGTTACATGTAAAAAGATTCAACAGAAATTTTAATGCATCGCAGGAGAAAGAGCTCCCAACCTTAAGAGCTTCTAATGGAAAATTTATTCCATTAGAAAAATATCAAGATCAATTGTGTAATATTGTTGCAAATGCATTTAAATTTTCTAAAGTCAGAGGAAGCATAAGTGGAGAATCTTTCATTGAGGGCCTACAACACGATCTCTTTATTCAACATGAAATTCATCATCTATTTCTGGATACGCCAACTTTTGAGACATATACAGAAGTAGATGAGAGATTTAGGAACATGGTAAATTTTTCCATTTTGAGTGAAGAATGATGGGATAAGTTACTAGAGATGGTTGAATAAAGATAAACAAAAATATTACAATTTTGGAAACATACAGGCAAAAGAAGAGAAAAAGTAGCTACAGTCAGCAACAGTTCACTTCAAAGTCTGAACAAAAAATTAGAAATAGTGTATATTTCCTATTACTTGGTTCTATTTTGGAAATATCTACATGTTTTTAGTATATATTATTTTTTAATAAGTTTTATTTGAAGTCTGAATTTATTCAAGACAAATTTTATAATTTTTTTGTAAAACAACTCAGTAAGGGTTGGATTATGCACGGAGAAAAGATTTTTTTGTAATTTGAGCAGTGAAATACATTTGAAGTAATCAATTTAGTAATATAGAGGAAGTTTGGTTTCAGGCTTCTTGTGTCAAGAAAATGGTGATGTTTCCCTCTTTGTAAATTTGTTTCCTTTCAAGTTTCACATGAATTTTTTCCTTCCTCAATTGTTTACAAGAAAATTAAGGGCCGAATTTACTTTTAGTACTCTTCTCTAGCTTGTTAAACAATATCTATGTTTTCTTTCTGATGTTAAGTATATAATTAATCTGTGTTTGCACTATATTTAATTTAACTTAATTCTCATTCATCTCATTCATACCTCAACATCTCTACAATATCCAGGAGTTTTCCTAACTCACCCTATTTTCTACTCCTCTATTTATTTTAATTGATTACTGAAGACCTTATGAGTCCATGCCCAATGGACTTATCTTCCATTTTCCAACCAAAATTTTAAAAAAATATATCTTGTCCTTTTCATACCTATCCTAAAATATAAACATTAAAATTAAAAATCATACAGAGAGCCCTCTCTGAAAGCTGGAAGGGCTATATCCCAACTTTGAAAGTGGTTTGTGGTTACCATTGCAGTTTCCTTTTTCAGCCTAGGAAAACTACGAAGTGTTAACAAAAACCAGCAGCAGCTGATGCTCAACATCTAGCAGATTGGAATAATTGTGTTTCTAAGACAATGAGGATCATATTGGAGGGAGTACAAGACCAAATTGTCTCTATTATTCACAAGAAAGAGACTTTATATGCAACGTGGCAAGCACTAACAAATTTGTTCCAGAATAGTATTGACCACAGGAAATTGACACTCAAGGAAAAGCTTCAAATTATCAAGATGCAGAGGAATGAGACCATTCCACAGTACCTAAGAAGGCTCACACATTGTTCTAATGAGCTTGGTAAAGCTGGTGTTATTGTAGAAGAGAATGAATTGGTGAGCTTGGCCCTTCTAGGCCTTCCCAAGAGCTAGGACAACTACCAAGATTCGGTGAATTTGAGGGAGAATCTACCAAATTGGGAATGCCTTTGGTCTAATTTGGTATAGGAGGATATAATGCAAAGAACTAGAGACGGGACCTCATCCAAGGATGAGGATGAGGAGAAATGTGCCTTGGATGGAAAGGAAAAGAAAGGGAAAGGGAATAAATCCCAATCCAAAGCAGATTTGCATCAAGGGGGCAATAAAAGATACTTGTCCAAAATCAAGTGCTTTCATTGTCATGAATTCGGGCACTATGCAATGAAGTGTCCACACAATAAAGCAAGAAAGAAGACCGAGGGAGGAGCAACGGGTGAAGCCTTTTCTTCACATTTTGAACTTCATTTTATCCTCATTGCATGCATGGAAAGCATACTGATGGGTAGTGTGTGGTATCTCGACATCGATGCCTCATTCCACATGACGGGCAACAAATAATCTTTCAGTGACTTGGAGGATAAGGATCTCCAGATGCACACTGAGATGGGATATTATGGAAGGTATAACACAACCAATATTGGTATAGTTACTTTTTAGAGGGAGTTTGTCTCCCCTCTCAAGCTCAAGGATGTGATTTTTGCACCTAGTAGGAAGAATAATATAGTTTGCGTAGCAATGTTAGAGGACCATGGATACAATGTGATATTTAGCAAAGGGAAGGATTTTCTAAGACATATCACCATGGGAAAAGTGAAGTATATCAGAGTTCAAGTGAAGAACCTCTTCAAACTAGATGTGGAATATTGTGTAACATTGAGCACAAAAGTAGAGAAGGTGCAAAGCCCATATGTCGATGAATTATGGCAAAGAAGACTTGGTTGTTTGCATCATGGTGCTTTGAAGATCATGCAACAAATTTCTATAGGTCTCCCCAAAGGATCACTAGAGCAGTGGGATACATGCAATGGTTGTTCATTGGGTAAATACAAAAAATCCACCTTCAATGATCAGGACAATAGGGTGCATGAAACCCTTGAAAGGATCCACTCTGATGTCTGTGGACCTTTCTCGATAGCCTCCACTACCCAGCAAATGTATTATGTTATATTTGTATATGATTTCTAATGGAAGTGTTGGATCTAGTTCATGCAAAAGAAATACTATCCATTCTCCAAATTGTTTGAGTTTAAATCACTTGTTGAGAAAGAGACTCGCGGGATAGTGAAGGATCTCAAGAGTGATAACATCGATGAGTATGTGCCGAATGAGTTTAAAAATATATGTGAAAAGGAAGGCATTTGATGGGAGTTGACAACACCACATAACCAAAAACATAATGGGGTGGCTGAGATGAAGAAAGAAGGTATTGTGGGAGCAGCATTAACGATGTTGCGTGACCATGCCTACCTCTACACTTATGGGATGAAGCTTGAAACACAATGGTCTATTTGCATAACAAGTGTCCTCAAATAATTATTGGCATGAGTACACTAGAAGAAGATTTTTCAAGGAAGAGATCAGATGTGTCACACTTCAGGATCTTTGGATCATCTGTTTACTATCATGTTTCCAAGGAAGCAAGGAAAGGGATAGAGATGACAACAAAGATGGGTATATTTGTTTGGTACATAGAAACACCTCACAACTAGCCTGTGTACTTACCATCCCTCAAGTTTGATGAGGAGAAGGTAATGAGGTGTTCTCTTGAGAGGGAGATTTAGTTGCAGTCTGATCAGGAGCTTTTGGCTCCAAAGGAAGAACCTCAGTAAGTTGTAGAGAAGCCACAAGCAAAGGAGTAGAGAGTGAATACATCCACTCAAGCAAAGCCATCCAGAGAAGGAAGGAATCAAACCAGGGAGGCTAACAGATTATTGCAGGATGCTAGAGAGAATGTGGGAGCACTCACATCATAGTGCAGGAAGAGAACATCATTGGATTGGTACATTGGCTACATGGATATGATGAGTGAGATGGTAGAGACAGAGAAATCCTCATTCGAGGAAGCTGTAGAGCAATCAGTATGGGTTGGTGCTATGGTAGAGGAATGTGATTCCATTGCCAGAAACAATGTTTTAGAAGTGGTCCCAAGACCAGTAGACAAATCAGTGGTTGGTTCGAGATGGATTTACAAGGTAAATCATATAGAAAACAATATCATAGTGAAACACAAGCATAGATTTGTGGCCAAAGGGTTCTCCCAGGTGGAGGGAATTGACTATGAGAAGACATTTTCTCCAGCAGCAAGGTACTCATCCATTAGGTCAATTATAGCACTATCATCACAAATGGGGTGGAAGATCCACTAGATGGATGTGAAGCCAACATTACTCAATGGAGTTATTGAGGAGGAGGTGTATATTGAGCAACCAAAGGGGTTTTAGACCTTTGAAAAAGAGTCACATGTGTGTAGACTCAAGCGAGCATTGTATAGAATAAAGCAAGCACCCCATTCTTGGTATACCAAGATCGATATCTATCTCACTAGTTTGGGCTTCACCAAAAGTGAAGCAGATGAAAACCTTTGTTACATTTGGTAGAAGGTAAATTATTTATTATTGTTTTATATGTCAATGACTTGATCCTTACTAGTGATGAGAAGCTAATAAGATCTTGCAAGGAGGACCTTGCAAGAGAGTTTGACATGAAGGACATGGGAATCATGCATTACTTTCTTGGATTGGAAGTATGAAAAGGTGATGGGGAACTATTTGTCTCTTGGGAAAAGTATTCCAATGAGATACTTCAGAGGTTCCACTTGGACAAGTGCAAACCCATGGAGACTCCTCTAGCAGGAAACTAGAGGAAGGAGGATGCTACTTCAGGTGAAGTAGTTGAGGCTACCATTTACAAGTAGCTTTTGGTTTCACTCATGTATTTGGTGAACATACGACCGAACATGTGTTATGTAGTTAACCAAATTTGTCAAGAAATGGTTAAGCCAACCAAATTGTATTGGAAGGCAACAAATCACGTGCAGAGATACTTCATAGGAACTACTCAGTTTGGTCTTTGGTATAGGAAGATAGAGGGAGTGAATCTATAAGGCTTCATAGATACAGATTGGGTGGGGTTTCCATCATATAGGATGAGCACATCAGGAGGAATTCTTTAGTGTTGGGTTAGTAGCAGTTTCTTGGTATAGTAGGAAGCAAATATTTGTAGCACTTAGCTCAGCAAAAGCATAATACATGACTACAATTCCAGCAACATGTGAGTCTATATGGATGAGAAAGATTCTTGTTGGGTTATTTCATTAGAAGATGGATCCTACAATGATTTAATGTGACAATCAGAGTTGTATCAAACTTTGACAATCCATTATTTCATGATCAATCCAAGCATATCGACATCTGGTATCACCATCTCGATATTGTGTGCAGAGGTCGATTATGTTGTGGCAATACATTCCAAAAGAGGAACAAGATGAATATATTTTGATAAAGGCTCTGTCAAGAGGAAAATTTGAGTTCCATAGAAGTAGGATTGGGGTATTTGATAATCCATTTCTTGCTAAGAGGAAGTGTTGCAAATGTAACAAGAAAATTTAGTTTTGACTTTTCCTTGGTCAAACTAGATTAAAATTCAAATTTCAATTTTAGCAGAATACTTGGACGTAGTTAACTGAGTTGACATGGCTCCTGTCACTCAGTTAACTCAGTAAATTTGAGTTGAATACACTTGATTTTAGTTCTACATGATTGATTGCTAATTTTTAGCAATCTATGTCATTTAATTTGAGTTATTTCTATTTTAACTAGTTTTAACCCATAGAAGAACTATTGGAGGTCAAGTTGTGTGTGTGTAACTTTTTCCACATTGAGTGATCACCTAGTTAATTTTTCAATCAACCCAAAATAATTTTTTCATGCAGAGAAATTGAGTTACCCAGTTGAGATTGGAGTTCAAGGGAATTGTACTATCAATTGTAAACTAATCCAAGTTGTATAGGTGGTGCATGTAGTTAGAGATTGGCCTATGGTAATTGTGCAATTCCTTGGTGTGAATTTTCTAAATAATAGGTAATTTTTCCAAGGGAATAGTGCAAGGAAATGGGATCTTGGGAAGGCTTGAAAATGGCTAAGTGTTGGCCAAAGTCAGCCAGTCAAGCAGGGAGATAATGTATTCTAGTTCAGGGTGTGCTCAAGATTGAGCAAGCATTTTATTTGTTATTTATTCTCTTATTAATGCAATACAGATAGTAAGGGGTTTTGAGTAATTTCTTTCCCCTAGATAAATCTATGCGTATGTGTGATGTTTCCTTTTTCATGTCAATGATTCTTGTTTTAGATGGTGAATTAACTTCTGCAAATGAGTAGAGTAGCTTCAAGTCTTGTGATTTAGTAAATTTCATGAGTAGTTTTGAATCTACAAATTAATTTCTACAATAAAAGATATGGGTAAATATTTGTTACTAACTAAATTATTTCATTGAAATTATTTTCATAACAAGACTTAGTGAATAATTATAAAGCTCAGAAGATCTCTCTCTCTCTCTCTCTCTCTCCCTGTATATATAGATACACACACACACACACACACACACACACATATATATACATATGAAGGGAAGGCTTAAGTGTCGCAAAACTCAGGAAGGATAGGTCTCGATATTTATTCATATATATATTTCATGCTCTAGAGAGATAGCGTTGATATTAAATGCAAGCTCTGGAGAAACAACCTTGCTTACTGAATGTCGCAAGATGCATACTCATATGCATATATGCCTCGACATGTATGCATAAAATCTTAGGAAGGATAGTCCTTCCATATAATTTAAAAGCTTAAGAGGGCAGTGGGACAACCAAGTGATAGAGGAACTTACCACTATAATTAAACCCATATATAATCATATATCATAATTAGATGGTGGGACAATATATAGTTCAATATGGAGATAAGGGATGGAAATAGTCAAAGATGGATTCTAGTCTCAAGACCCTAGGGGATTTAAATGTGCACACAATGATATTTTGTTGAGAAATAGAGCTTGAGATGGGAGGAAATATTAGAAGGTGATGGTAAAATTGTCATCTCAGGCCTTGGGAACTAATAAACCAATAAAATGGAAAAATATTTCGTAATGGGAAATCATGTTTTTGCAAGGAGCCAAGAACCTGGTGGGACCTAGGTCACATGGCATAATGATGTGTACCTAGGTTGACATGGCACCATGGTTGCATTGGCACATGGTAGTAGGATATGGCCTTTTTATGGGGCCAAGTGATCCAAATTTAGTTGTCATGTGGAACGCCCAAAGGATGCCATGATCCGGATTTAAACAGGAACGCAATAGATTACAGAGATAACCATAAATACAGAGATGCGATAACCATAAATAAAGAGATGCTGCGGAAATAACACTTCATTTCATTAATGGAAAATACCTAAATATGCTTACAACCAGAATTGGAAATAAACCAGCTAGGACGATGGTAGCTTATCTCTGAGAAGAGATGTGCGGCTACATGTCTCTGAACTGTTCCGAACTTGTGTTACAATGAGGCTCGAAGGCCTATTTATTATGGAGAAACAAAGGAAAACCCTTCACATTCCAAAACCGACCCTTAGA